>LGRX02035701.1:0-109449 GCA_001247695.2 Cymbomonas tetramitiformis
ACGGCGTGACCGCGTGAATCTCCTCGATAACATCGCGGACTAAGGAGCTTTTTAATCGCGAGGAGGTGGCTCCCACCGGTATGGCGCCTTTCTCCATTCTCTTCTCGATAATGTCCCGGCCATGCGAACGCATGTCGTTGATGTCGTCTTGCGTGGGGCCAGAAACCCCGCCAGCTGTCTGCATTACTACTGCGGCGGGGGGATTTGAAGACTGCGGATGAGAGGAGAGACGTTGCTCCATCTCCGCGATTCTTGCCATTAGAGCGCGGGTGGTGGAGTCTTTCGTATCGGTCAAAGCAGATTGCCGCGGCGACTTGTCCAGCAGCTTTTTCTTTACAGTTTGTTTTGGCGGTGGGGTCTTCCTATCGCTTCTCCTTAGTAGTCGTGTCATTTTTCTACGGTGTGGGTTTTCTGCGGTACGGCTTGAATACGGTGGTGTGCTGCAAAGAGTTTGACTCTCTTTTAACGCACAACGGCCGCAACGGCCGCAAATCTGTTCCAAGGCAGGTCCGGCGGCTTGGTACATTGGTCCGAGCGACTGGATCGCGTTATCGCGCGCTTTTACGAAATTTTGAATTTCGAGCGGACCTGCGACTGCTGTCACCTCTGTCCTCCGTCGACGGGTATGACATTGCAATCGCTGCCGTGTATTCCATCTTGACTTATCGATAGTCCAGATGGTAAGCCGTCGCTCTTCAGAGCTCGCGGTCATGGGTTCGAATCCCATTAAAGGTTTACGGTAAACAGCTGGGATGTGCGCACATCCCTCCTGTTCACTGTATCACCTTTAGCCATTTGAGTTTCGATTTCTGGAAAAATCGAACGGTCTTCGTTAATTTACCAGCTTGTGCATGTGCACTATAGGAACCCTTGGATGTTTCATTTTGACTACCAGAAAAATCTGACGGTCTTCGTTAATTCCACACCCTGGGATCGGGTCGATAGCAAAAAACGCTGACGGTCACGGGACTGTTCCTTTTTTGGAGCAAATCCTTCTACAGAATTCGTCGCAGCTCTATTTTTAGAAATTTCCCGTAAGATGTGCATAATTGACGGTAGAAAACAATTTTCTGCATTTTTCACGTCGCTGCATATCAAAAACATCGGGGCCAAACATATGTCCACTTTTCAAAAAAACAGAAAATTTTCCGAAATTTTGTTTTTTGGGCTTTTTACACAAAAAACAGCCAAGTGTTAAGCTTTGAAATAAGAGGCTTCACTTTGGAATTCCAGGGGCATGGAATTTCTCAAGTGGGAGCAAATGTCCCATTCCAATGGACTTCCAAGGGCTTGGATAAACCCCCAGAAGTGGACCTAGTCGATTTTTACCAAAAAGGTTCCATGCCATTGGTTTGAGTGGGCCAACCCGTTGGAATATTGGTCCTTAGGTGATTTTTGCAATCCTCAAAACGTTCTAAATAACTCTGTGCGATTCCAATGCTTCACTTTGGAATTCCAGAGGCATGGAATTTTTCAAGTGGGAGCAAATGTCCCATTCCAATGGACTTCCAAGCCTCTGGATTAATCCCCAGAAGTGGACCTAGTCGATTTTTAAGATGGCTTTTCCAAACCGATGGACATTGTAATCCCTGGCCTGTCCGGGCGCCCGGATTGTGCCTAAAAACGTAGAAATCCTGATGTAAAGGTGACAAACCGGACTTTTGCCGAATGTTGAAGGTATTTAATTCCGACCGCCCGGAACTACGTTCCCACGCGCCGGACCATGGGTCCGGGCGCCCGGAATGCATCTGAAAACCTTACAAGTCCGGTCGGACAACTCACACTTCTTACATGGATTCGCAGGAATAATGGCTAGGCAAAGGCGTGGACTAGCTCAAAACGAGAACGCGGAAGGCACTCCATGCCCATGCGATCAATGCAGACTCCGATTTTGCTACTCCAAAAAACAGATTAAGCGGCATTTGATCCTACATCCGCCCGTCGCACGCCTCTCCAATGACCGAGATCATGAAGAAAACGACTCTCTTGACGGTGCCGAAAGTGTGAATGATGACGGTGAGACGGATCCACCATCAGAGACGGACGAAGAGGAAGAACACGAGGATGACACATATCTTCATGACCATGCCGAACGGATGCTCCGGAAGATCCGTGAAAGCTTCTTCAGCCCGATTGAGTATGCATCGTCCGACTCGGTGAGTTCTAAATCCCGTCCAAGCCGTTGGAACCATTGTTTAACAATATCCAAGCCCCGTCCAAGCCTTTGGAACAACCTTGGATTCCCCCACGAAGAAGAGTCCAAGCATCGTCCAAGCCTTTGGAACACCTTTAGAGCCATCACTGTAAGCCAGATTCTTACATCGCATCTTATTAGTTCAGGATTGCTGGGTTGATGGGAGTGGATGCCCGCCGTATTCTAGGAGGAGGAAAGTGATGCGCGCGAGCAACGTGAAAACGACCGAACAAGGGACCCGGAATTCATCATGGTAAGTTCAATACGCACAGATTGAATGCCTTCCGAAAACTGCACTATATCACTATTCAAAGTCATTGGAACGGTGCGTCCTTACGTGTGGAACCCCTCTGGACCAAAATCAATCAGATGCTGTGTGACTAAATTGCAGGAGGGAGAAAATGTGCATGACAAATCGACTACCCTTGCAAACCGCTTCATACTGGATCTACTTGAGGCCCACTCCAACCATAACTCGACCCAGGCGTACTTTGACACAATCCTGGAAATTCTGCGACGTCGAGTATGCGGCTTGGAGGTCGACGATGAATCAATCTCGACCGATGACGAGGTAGCACTACCTCATACCTACCAAGCGTGCCTGCGGTTTTTCAAGGATTTCCTCATGAAGTACAACGAGATGGATGTGTGCCAGAACTGCAATTTTCTTTTCAAAGATCTGCTTCCCGAAGAGGCACCGACGTGTCCGAAATGCAACCACGGCCGGTTCAAGGAGCCATCAATGGTCGATGGCAAGTGGGAACCCGGAAGGGCCAAGTGCGTTTTCCGCTGGTGGCCGTGGACAAGGATACTGGAGGCCCTTTTCATGGATCCGGTGCAGGCACAGATGGCACGTTCATGGGAGAAAGTTGACTTGGATGAGCCGATCGTCAGAAGCACTGGAATATTAGGTGAGTAAACACTGTCAATTAGACTGCATGGATTGCCTATTCCGGGCGCCCGGATACATGCCTCCACCCGGATGGAACATGCGTCCGGCCGTTTGGATATGTCACAACACCCATTTTGGTTGTCTTGGTATAGTCCAAACGTGTGGACCAAGCGTTCCGGCCGTTTGGAATTTTGCGGATGTAGATTAACAAAGATAATTGCGAGTAAATCTGCATGGATGGCACGTTCCGGGCGCCCGGAATGGCGTTCCATCCGTGTGGAATACGAGTCTGGTCGTAATGGATATGTTACAACAACCTGTTTTGTTGTCTTAGCATAGTCCGAGCGTGTGGAATACCTAATCCGACCGGTTGGACTAAGACATGTTAGTGCGGGTGTAGATTCACGAAGCTGGCAGAGGACCATGCTCGAGGACCCGGAGTTCTTCAAGGACAAGCGCAACCTCTCTGTGGTGTTATGCGCGGACGGCATCGAGAAATTCAAAGATAAACTGGGATCTGTGACACCTATAACCTGCCAAGTGGTGAATTACCCTGCACATCTTCGAGGCAAAAGCGAGTTCATTGTGCTTTGGGGCATTATTGATGGCAAACCCAAAGATGCCCAACTCTTCTACCACAAGTTCGTGGACGAGATTATTGACATCGAAAAGAACGGTTGCCGGGTGTGGGACGTTATCGAAAACAAGCCTTTCACCGTTCGAGTCAAGTTGTACAAGGTGCTCGAGGATTATGTCGGATTGACCGAAGCGGGGAACGTGTATGGAACAAACGCGAGGATGGGATGTTCCAAATGTTGGATTGTCGGGACAACAAAGGCAGAGTCTTGCATGCAGAAGACGATTTACGCGCAGATGCTACAACAAAATCCAAGTAAGTCTGATCCTGCTGCATTCTTCCTAGTATGTATTCGGACGGTTGGACAGATTTCAAAATATTTCTGACTGTACTTCCAGGCGTCGGGAGCCCCGGTTCCGGCCGGTTGGACCATTATAGGGAAAATATGGAGAGATCAAAGCTAGTAATTCCACACGCCCGGAACCCATGCACCCCACGGCCGGACCTGTGTACTCGTGGTTTTACACAATATTCTTTCAACTGTATCGTGTTTTTATGATGTTTGCAGGTGAAGAGCCAGCGATGAGAACGGACAAAGAAGTGAGGGAGTTGCAGCACCTGCACGACGGGATGATCGAAGCGGGTATGCATCCGGAAGTCATTAAGGACAAAATGGCACGGAGTGGGATCAAAGGATCGAGTGCTTTTACCAAGATTGTGAAGTTTAATTTGCCACGCGACTTGCTCTTCGACGTCATGCACATCTTGTCCAACAACTCCTGCCGGATTATGTCAGCGATTCTCGGTGATGACTGGAATTCAAAGTGCCGAAACTTTGCGAGGGCCTATCAGATGCACAGGCCGTGGCTTATTCCTATACCAAGGAGGAATGAAAATGACAACCGGAGCCCAGCAGAACGGCTGAGATGTGAGTACACCACCTGTCCAATATAATGATGGTCCAAACCCCTGATAGACGGTGGTGTAAGGGTTCCAAACGCCCGGAATGCTATTTTCTGAATGAATGTAGATGGTCCACACCCCTGTCACACGTTGGATAACGGGTTCCAAACGCCCGGAATGCTATTTTCTGAACGAATGTAGATAATCCACACACCTGTCACACGTTGGAGGGTGGGTTCCGAACGCCCGGAACGTTTCTTCATGAATGAATTAAGATTGTATAGGTTTCGTATTGAACCAGGATAGGTTGTGTGCGTGTGTGTGGGATCGATCTCTTGTAGTGAAACCCTCTCCGTGGTCCCCTTCTAAGGAGGCCTTGAAGGAGATTATCCCATGGGTAAGAGGGCTCAAGTTTACCCGAGATTCGGGGCCGATTGGGAGGAAGTTTCTGCAAATCAAGGCGGGAACGCAAACTACGCCACGCAAGTTGAAAGCACATCATGGCGTAGTTGCTATCACAAGTGGACTCATGTCGATTGTCAGCGCGTGGATGAACAGTGATGGCCATGTGCTACAACCGGAATTCGCTTCCTACGTTGGGAAATATACGACGGTGGTCCGCGAGATTGTGAGCAGAACCATTGATATCGATGTGAGTATAAACACTGCTTACCCCACGTTCCGGGCGCTTGGAACCGTTTGGAGGCCATAGTCCGGACGTTCGGACCTGCTTCATGTTTGTTGCTCATGTTCATATGCTTCGGATTGGAATCACAATTCCGGGCGGCCGGACCAACATTGGATCAATGTTCCGGTAGCACGGAACCTATCCATTCAGGCTATACTGATTTATTCCGTTTTGGGCGTGCGGTTCAGCATCATAAAACTGGCATGGACGCCTTGAAGACAAGGGTATTGGAAGTCCGTGACATCATGGAAGCTGAGCTCTCGCCTGAGCTTTTCGTCATTGCAACGCACCAGCTCGTTCATATTCCGGATCAGATGCGTGACGAAGGACCGGTTCCCGATCTTTGGATGTTCGCTCCAGAGAGCTTCTTCGGCGAGCTGAGACGGATCATCAGGACTCGCTCGCACCCTGTCGCCAGCATGATGAAAGGGGTGGAGTTGAAACGCATGGTAAGTCTGGTACGCGGCTTATACCAGTTGCTACAGGCGAATGGTTCGCCACCAACCATTAGCCAACCACGTAGCGAGAACACCGTGTCCCTGATGTTGGCGACCGGCAACGAGAGGAAGGGCAAACTTGTCTACTCGACACCAGGTACTGTCCAGACTTAAGTGCATATCGTCCAATTTCGGTCCAAGGGTCTGGAAACGTATCATTGAGTAGGGTCCAACCGGTTGGAACTTGCTTGGACCTTTCATTAGACAAAGCCCAAGCCAATAGGGCTCGTTCCATCCACACCCTTCCGGGCGCCCGGAACCCAGGTTCCGGATTAATTCCGGGCGTTTGGAATTAGATCGTCAAAAGCACGCATTGTTTAACAAATTTCCGTTTTGCGGTGCGTAGATGATAAGAAGGAGATACAAGCTTGGCTGGCTACAAACGTGGAGTGGTACGGGAACATTGTCAGAGAATTTAATCGTGCTGAAGACCATTACACGAGGTATGCATGTTTGCTTGACCGAAGCTTTTTTTGACTAATCATTCACGTACGCAGTTTAGTGGTGTTCCCCTCGCCCGGAACTAACGTCCAAGCGCCCGGAACGTTGCCTCCGGGCATTTGGACCATGCAGGAACATTAGACAAAACCGACGTCGCTTGGCGGCTCGTCGCGGCAGGGGCAGTGGCCCAGGTCAAAACTTGACGAGGCCGATACTTCATCAACCTGAAACCTGGCGCAAGAGCCCCGTCACAGGGGAAGTCATTCCGTTTACGGAGATGGAAATGAGTTACGCCTTGGCACCACCGAGAATGTGGACAGAGTATGCTTACGTCAAAGTTCGCAATTTTAATTACAGATCGCTGGAAAGGGACATGAACAAGGCTACTTGTCATCGATATTTCAAGTCTGTCTTTAAAGTCTGGAATGTACAGAAGCAGCAAGAAGACGACCAGGACAGGTGAGACATGCCAACTATACATGTTCCAGACGTCTGTATAAGAGTGGAGTGTAGGTTCCGGCCGTTTGGACCATGGTCAAGCTACGTTTCATTAAATCTGTTTAAATATTCAAAAGTTCGATACGTTCCGGGCGTCCGGAACCATGCTGCCACACGGTTCCGGACGCCCGGACTAATGCGTCCTTGTAGATCTCGATTAGCAGGTGTTCATGATTCTTTCACTTCTGATGGCAGGTATGGCGAAATTCTGAAGGTCGTCAAGCTTGTCGTGCACACTGACACATATATTCTTGTGAAGTGTAGATGGTTTCCCCTCGAAGCTGCTCTTTCCGATGCGGTCACGCAAAACATCTACCTGCGCACCGATATGCCATGGGAAACCAAAGATGCATTCATCGAAGCGAAGGACATCAACAATCAAGTGGTCGTGGCGCCCATTCCATGGAAGCCTTTGCGGCTTGCACGGTATACCGGTAACAAGGTTCCATTAAATATTCGACATCGGACAGACGTGCTTGCCGTCGTGCTTGACCGCCACGTCGATTTTGTCGGCGACATCGGCGATAGTAGTTCTGATGACGAAGATTAGTTAACTTATTGCCTCGCTCGAGGCGGTAGTGTATCGGTCTCGTTGAGCTCCACGTGCTGCCAAGTCAGAACCTACCAGTTGTAATACTGTAATATATAACATGCATTGTACAGATAATACTAACTTACCTGGAGTTCCAAAGGGGTTCCGAAGGCTTGGATGCGCCTTGGAATCCATCAAACGCAAGTTCCGAAGCGGTTCCAAACCATTGGACTAAGCCTGGACCCCATAAGATATCACTTCCATAATCGTTCCAAAGGCTTGGACGGTCTTGAACTGCACGTAGCAAGAATGATCGGTCCAGAGAATTATCGTTCTATATGTCAAGCACTTGCTCATAGCGTTCCGCTCTCAGATCGGGAAGTTCCAAGGGCTTGGAATTTCGGAACACGCTCCCGTGTTGCCCAGAGACTGGGCCTATGGGGTTCCAAGGGCTTGGAATCTTTTGAAACCCACGCTCGTGCTGCGCAGAGACCGGTCCTATGGGGTTCCAAGCCGTGGAGCCTCCGGGCTCGAGCTTCATTCCTCGTACTAACAAGGTCCAAGGGCTTGGAATCTTTTGAAACCCACGCCCGTGCTGCGCAGAGACCGATCCTATGGGGTTCCAAGCCGTTGAGCCTCCGGGTTTGAGCTTCATTCCTCGTACTAACAAGGTCCAAGGGCTTGGAATCTTTTGAAACCCTCGCACGTGCTGCGCTGAGACCGGTCCAATGGGGTTCCAAGCCGTTGAGCCTCCGGGTTCGAGCTTCATTACTCGTACTAGCAAGTTCCAAAGGCTTGGAATCTTTTGAAACCACGCCCGTGCTGCGCGGAGACCGGTCCAATGGGGTTCCAAGCCGTTGAACCTCCGATTTCAGACTGCCGACCTCAGACTGGAAAGTTCCAAAGGCTTGGAATTGTCTAAAATGAATTCCAAACCGTTGGAACCGCCTTGGACCGACGACTTCGGTCATACGTAATCCGAGGACATAGGTCCAACGGCTTGGAATCGACCAGGACCCATTGGACTAACAAATTTTGGTCCAGCCCCTTGGAACCCCGTAGGACCGTCGGCTTGGAACCCCATAGGACTCCTAGGGAAAAACCCAAAGCTTCACCTTGTAATTCCCGGCGGTTTCCAAAGGCTTGGAATTTTACCAAATATTTTCAGGACGGTTCCGGGCGCCCGGAATGGTGCCGTCCAAGCCTTTGGAATAATCCCTATTTTGTAGGGCATCTATACAGTATGTAAAGTGCTTTTTTCAAGTCCACGCACTAATATAACCCCCAAGGTGTGTCGAAAAGCATGGGTTTGCCCAAGTTGGCACAATATGCTAGCTCTAACATGCGGTTTTCGAATGTCTCTTACGGTGGGTAAACCCACCGTAAGGTGCGCCCAATAGACACAATACCGCAAGTTGAAGGCAATATTCGACGACTACGTCACCTACTGCAAGAGGTAAGTAAGAAATGAAACCCATAAGGTGCCCGCGGAAGACGTTTGTAATATCCTCTAGGCGTCTTCCACACGTCTTTGGTAAATACATGTCCTGAAACTGTGCACATTTACATGCGCAGGGGAAACCATATGGTTCGGAGACGTATTGGCGCATATGAGCCGGAGCGTCTCGCCTGATGTCTGTGCCGCTGCATATGCACGGCAGCGACCCCAACGTTTGGCGGGGGAGACCACTCACGGAGAATGAAGCGGCACTCGTCGAAGGGCCTCCTCAAGTGTGCGTGCCAATCTTTCGGCTCGGTCGTGGTTCGAGGAGTATGCTATCGCACGGCAGCTCAGGACAAGACGAAGAAAAGTTGTCAACGTTACTTCCGAGCCTTTTTTCTCTGGAGAAAACATCAAAGGCGAGGAAATCGAGACTGGCCGGTGCGTCCGTGCATTACGTTTTGGTGAATGTGCGCAGAATATGTACCGAATGTCTTCTGCGTATCTTCTCCACATCTTCGGGGATTCTGACTATAAAGTATCTTGGCTCCAACTCGCAGGTACGTCATGGTCGATAGCATCTACAAGGTCGACTTGGCCGCGAACGAGAGTACATTCTTCTGAAGGAAAGTGGTTCCCTGAATTCGACAAAGCGACGGCAAAAATGTTTGTCAAGCTAAACTCGAAGTACGGGCCGGACAATACCGCAAAGGTGGTGTACACACACGACCCGGATGATCCCGAGACACCTTGGGACACTACTGATCCATTCATCCCTGGCGGCTCAAATTGAGCACCAAATTGTAATCAAGAAACATCCTGTGATGACGACGGCGGTGATGTTTGATTTAAAGGCCGACTTTTTCGAGTGCATCGACGTTGATGGTTCACGGCCGAAAGGTGCAATACGCAAGAGGCTATCATGATAATACGCCGGGCATCGTACTTAGTGGTCTGTATGTTGAATATATGCAATCGTACATGTATGTGTAGATAGACCTATCAATTAACTTAGCCGTATATTATGTGACATAGCAACAGAGCATGATGACAACCAGGAAGCTGTTAGGAAGATACCTGGAATGTCTTGTTCCGTGTGCCTTCTGAATGTTTTCTGTGATTACGCGATGAGTGTACGTGTGGTATCAAGTAACTATGTGGCCAAATTGCCTAGTCATCACATATGTGTCGAGAACACATGTCATAATGTATTCTGGTCAAGAAGACATTCAGAACATCTTCCGTGTATCTTCCGGGAAGACTGTCTTTTGCATGCCTTCCGGGAAGATGTCTTCCGGAACCCAGAAGGCATTAGCAACATCTTCGGCACGTCTTCCCCGAAGCGTGTCTTCCGGTTTCCAGAAGTCGTTTCCACTCAGAAGATGTCTTCTGGAAACCAGAAGACATCATGTCTACGAAGACGTCTATACAACGTTCAGAAGGCATCTTCTAGACGTCTTCTGATTTTCCCAGAATGTAGGGTTGAGTCTCCTGCTATGGTCCGGAGTCTCCTGTATATATCCCGTGAACTTCCTGCAGTGTCCTTGAGTCTCTTGTATTACCCTTGAACTCCACGCAGTGCCCACAAGTCGCATGCCATGTCCTTGAGTCGTCTTCTGTTTTGTCATTGAGTCACCTGTTATACCATCGAGTCTCCTGCGATGTCCTTGAGTCTCATGCAGTGCCCTCGAACATGGTTGAATATTCCTTGGGTTAACTGTGTTTAGGAACACAGGCATTGGCGCATCTTCGAATTCTTGCACGCGCGTTTAACATCCTTTATATTCCTACATACCATTTGAAAATCCTTGACGAAAATCATTGAAGTTCCTTGGAAATATTAGCATCCGTGAAAAATCCTCGAAATCAGGTATATTCCTATATATTCCTATATATATAGAATTATACACGATTTCAAGGAAAACCCTAAATGGAGAAACCGTAAATGGAGAAAATCGACCGCCTCGAGTCGACCGCCTCGAGTACAACATGAGCTTCAAGCATTCCTTCGCGAGCGTGCTAGGTTGATAGGTTGTCTAAAGTCGTAGTATTATTGTAAGTAGAAAGTGCACGCATATAACTTTATGTTGCGTATTGGTAGGATACTAGAAATGAGTAGTCTCAATTGTATTCCTTCGTGCCTTGCTAGTTACAGTATTAATTGTATGAATGATGCTCGAGTGTACGTATGCGATGTGGTAGCTTTCGCATAACATACTCACACAGTGTGAACATAATATATATTAGCAGCATACCTGTTCGCAATCATCTTGTGATATTGCGCACATAGCTAGGCCTCGTACGTCGAGGGCACCAGAGCTGTACCCACCATTGTGTACATACGGTAACCTTTTCGAGTACCGAGCACATGCACATATAGTGTACTAACGCATACGTACATATTGGGTACATATGTATGGGAGGCTCGTACACGCTTGGTGCAGGTGTATTGTATATCAAGTACACATTTCGTACATGTGTACTAATAATGCACCAATATACACGTGCATATGGGGTACGCGTGTACCTATACTAGGTACATGTCTTGTACATATGTACCAAACATGTACTTGTGATATGCACATGTGCACTACAGTAGAGGCCCACCTATAAGAATTTCCACCTATAAGAAAACAGCCGCTGGAATTTTCGCTGAAATTTAAAAAACATTTAAGAAACAGTCGCCAGGACTTTCGGCAAAATTGATGTCGATTTCAGAAAGATCACGCTGGAAATTTGTGGTATATGGTTCAAATTATGTATATTTAAGAAAGCGGGTGGCTGGCTTGAGGACCTGTACATTGTAGCACGGTTTTGACCGTATAAAGTGGAATATCAATTAAATATCATGTCGTCCTAGCTACCCGTACAAACACACAAACCCAAATAATAAATTATGATTCTCGTGGCCAAATAACTCTGTACAGTACCTGTTGGTAATGGATATATGTTCTGAGAATGTGGGGTTACAACTGCAAATCAATAAAGTGAGACACTGCAATATGACCTCACAGGAAACATCACAAGTCCTTAGCAGGATCATAGCTACCACTCATGCAATAACCTAGAAGATTCACTCACTTCGATGCAGTGAAAGCAACCCAAGAGCCGATGGACAGAGAGAGACTGACTCTTCGACTTGGATGGGGGATGTTCTATCCAAGAGCGCACGCTTCTGCGCACTATATTCCTCTAGGTCTAAAATCTGTTCGTCCAAAAACTGTTTGAGCTCTTTGAGCTCATCGACGAGATCTTGCGGCAGATCATACACGCGGTGGGGATCCTTGCATGAAAAATTGCCCTTTTCATTATTGAGGTCTGCACTGTTAATATACTCACGGTCGAGCATAAGTTTTAGGCGTCGCAGCAGACCTTTTTTTGCTGCGTCCATTGGGAAAGTCAACCGAGCATGAAAGAAGAAACTGCATTAAGAACAGTGTCGACAACGGATCCGGGTCCAATCCGAATTCGTAGGACGGATCCAGAAATCTTACAGGCTTCGACGCTTCGGATCCAGCAATTTGTTTGAATCCGTTCGTATCTGTACCTGTCGGAGCCAACGAAAATCAGGCTTCGTTCGAACGGATACACGAAATTTCAGGATTGTCACTGTATCCGTACTCGAAAATTAATAGATAGTATGAAACACATATAGGGTAGAATATTCTATATATCCGTGTTTTAATACTATCGCTGTACGCATAAATATGAGGCTCAAACGGTGATAATATGTCTGTAAAAGATATAACATATGAGAGTCTGAGAGTCTAAGTAGCTTATGCTACGTGCGCTGTGTAAGTCTGTACGAGTACGGCTACGGTGATGCTCGAGTACTCTAACACGTGGCTCGCAGTCACTATCGCTGTGACTCGCGGTCTCTGTCGCTATGACTCGCGGTCTCGAGCCGAATAATAATGCAGTCATCTGTCACATGCATCGAGGAATGTCATACAGGGGGCAGTACGGTATATCTAGTCCCCCGTGACACCACCACATTCTGTGGATGTGTGTGGCAGTGGCATGGTAATGTAAGACAAGCAAATATCATAATACTCGAAGAACGGAGCAAGCATATATCAGGCATTTGCATTGGCAAGAACTGGTCCTATTGGTGCCTCCGGGTCTTTAGAAATAGACATGCTCGCAGAGGCCCACCTTCCCTCGCCTCGGGTCACCCTATCAAGTTCTGCCGCTGCAGTGATGCTAGGACAATCTCATCCTGTCGTTGCTGTTGTTGTGCGTAACCTTTTCGAGTACCGAGCACATGCACATATAGTGTACTAACGCATACGTACATATTGGGTACATATGTATGGGAGGCTCGTACACGCTTGGTGCAGGTGTATTGTATATCAAGTACACATTTCGTACATGTGTACTAATAATGCACCAATATACACGTGCATATGGGGTACGCGTGTACCTATACTAGGTACATGTCTTGTACATATGTACCACACATGTACTTGTGATATGCACATGTGCACTACAGTAGAGGCCCACCTATAAGAATTTCCACCTATAAGAAAACAGCCGCTGGAATTTTCGCTGAAATTTAAAAAACATTTAAGAAACAGTCGCCAGGACTTTCGGCAAAATTGATGTCGATTTCAGAAAGATCACGCTGGAAATTTGTGGTATATGGTTCAAATTATGTATATTTAAGAAAGCGGGTGGCTGGCTTGAGGACCTGTACATTGTAGCACGGTTTTGACCGTATAAAGTGGAATATCAATTAAATATCATGTCGTCCTAGCTACCCGTACAAACACACAAACCCAAATAATAAATTATGATTCTCGTGGCCAAATAACTCTGTACAGTACCTGTTGGTAATGGATATATGTTCTGAGAATGTGGGGTTACAACTGCAAATCAATAAAGTGAGACACTGCAATATGACCTCACAGGAAACATCACAAGTCCTTAGCAGGATCATAGCTACCACTCATGCAATAACCTAGAAGATTCACTCACTTCGATGCAGTGAAAGCAACCCAAGAGCCGATGGACAGAGAGAGACTGACTCTTCGACTTGGATGGGGGATGTTCTATCCAAGAGCGCACGCTTCTGCGCACTATATTCCTCTAGGTCTAAAATCTGTTCGTCCAAAAACTGTTTGAGCTCTTTGAGCTCATCGACGAGATCTTGCGGCAGATCATACACGCGGTGGGGATCCTTGCATGAAAAATTGCCCTTTTCATTATTGAGGTCTGCACTGTTAATATACTCACGGTCGAGCATAAGTTTTAGGCGTCGCAGCAGACCTTTTTTTGCTGCGTCCATTGGGAAAGTCAACCGAGCATGAAAGAAGAAACTGCATTAAGAACAGTGTCGACAACGGATCCGGGTCCAATCCGAATTCGTAGGACGGATCCAGAAATCTTACAGGCTTCGACGCTTCGGATCCAGCAATTTGTTTGAATCCGTTCGTATCTGTACCTGTCGGAGCCAACGAAAATCAGGCTTCGTTCGAACGGATACACGAAATTTCAGGATTGTCACTGTATCCGTACTCGAAAATTAATAGATAGTATGAAACACATATAGGGTAGAATATTCTATATATCCGTGTTTTAATACTATCGCTGTACGCATAAATATGAGGCTCAAACGGTGATAATATGTCTGTAAAGATATAACATATGAGAGTCTGAGAGTCTAAGTAGCTTATGCTACGTGCGCTGTGTAAGTCTGTACGAGTACGGCTACGGTGATGCTCGAGTACTCTAACACGTGGCTCGCAGTCACTATCGTTGTGACTCGCGGTCTCTGTCGCTATGACTCGCGGTCTCGAGCCGAATAATAATGCAGTCGCATCTGTCACATGCATCGAGGAATGTCATACAGGGGGCAGTACGGTATATCTAGTCCCCCGTGACACCACCACATTCTGTGGATGTGTGTGGCAGCGGCATGGTAATGTACAGTAAGACAAGCAAATATCATAATACTCGAAGAACGGAGCAAGCATATATCAGGCATTTGCATTGGCAAGAACTGGTCCTATTGGTGCCTCCGGGTCTTTAGAAATAGACATGCTCGCAGAGGCCCACCTTCCCTCGCCTCGGGTCACCCTATCAAGTTCTGCCGCTGCAGTGATGCTAGGACAATCTCATCCTGTCGTTGCTGCTGTTGTGCGTAACCTTTTCGAGTACCGAGCACATGCACATATAGTGTACTAACGCATACGTACATATTGGGTACATATGTATGGGAGGCTCGTACACGCTTGGTGCAGGTGTATTGTATATCAAGTACACATTTCGTACATGTGTACTAATAATGCACCAATATACACGTGCATATGGGGTACGCGTGTACCTATACTAGGTACATGTCTTGTACATATGTACCACACATGTACTTGTGATATGCACATGTGCACTACAGTAGAGGCCCACCTATAAGAATTTCCACCTATAAGAAAACAGCCGCTGGAATTTTCGCTGAAATTTAAAAAACATTTAAGAAACAGTCGCCAGGACTTTCGGCAAAATTGATGTCGATTTCAGAAAGATCACGCTGGAAATTTGTGGTATATGGTTCAAATTATGTATATTTAAGAAAGCGGGTGGCTGGCTTGAGGACCTGTACATTGTAGCACGGTTTTGACCGTATAAAGTGGAATATCAATTAAATATCATGTCGTCCTAGCTACCCGTACAAACACACAAACCCAAATAATAAATTATGATTCTCGTGGCCAAATAACTCTGTACAGTACCTGTTGGTAATGGATATATGTTCTGAGAATGTGGGGTTACAACTGCAAATCAATAAAGTGAGACACTGCAATATGACCTCACAGGAAACATCACAAGTCCTTAGCAGGATCATAGCTACCACTCATGCAATAACCTAGAAGATTCACTCACTTCGATGCAGTGAAAGCAACCCAAGAGCCGATGGACAGAGAGAGACTGACTCTTCGACTTGGATGGGGGATGTTCTATCCAAGAGCGCACGCTTCTGCGCACTATATTCCTCTAGGTCTAAAATCTGTTCGTCCAAAAACTGTTTGAGCTCTTTGAGCTCATCGACGAGATCTTGCGGCAGATCATACACGCGGTGGGGATCCTTGCATGAAAAATTGCCCTTTTCATTATTGAGGTCTGCACTGTTAATATACTCACGGTCGAGCATAAGTTTTAGGCGTCGCAGCAGACCTTTTTTTGCTGCGTCCATTGGGAAAGTCAACCGAGCATGAAAGAAGAAACTGCATTAAGAACAGTGTCGACAACGGATCCGGGTCCAATCCGAATTCGTAGGACGGATCCAGAAATCTTACAGGCTTCGACGCTTCGGATCCAGCAATTTGTTTGAATCCGTTCGTATCTGTACCTGTCGGAGCCAACGAAAATCAGGCTTCGTTCGAACGGATACACGAAATTTCAGGATTGTCACTGTATCCGTACTCGAAAATTAATAGATAGTATGAAACACATATAGGGTAGAATATTCTATATATCCGTGTTTTAATACTATCGCTGTACGCATAAATATGAGGCTCAAACGGTGATAATATGTCTGTAAAAGATATAACATATGAGAGTCTGAGAGTCTAAGTAGCTTATGCTACGTGCGCTGTGTAAGTCTGTACGAGTACGGCTACGGTGATGCTCGAGTACTCTAACACGTGGCTCGCAGTCACTATCGCTGTGACTCGCGGTCTCTGTCGCTATGACTCGCGGTCTCGAGCCGAATAATAATGCAGTCATCTGTCACATGCATCGAGGAATGTCATACAGGGGGCAGTACGGTATATCTAGTCCCCCGTGACACCACCACATTCTGTGGATGTGTGTGGCAGTGGCATGGTAATGTAAGACAAGCAAATATCATAATACTCGAAGAACGGAGCAAGCATATATCAGGCATTTGCATTGGCAAGAACTGGTCCTATTGGTGCCTCCGGGTCTTTAGAAATAGACATGCTCGCAGAGGCCCACCTTCCCTCGCCTCGGGTCACCCTATCAAGTTCTGCCGCTGCAGTGATGCTAGGACAATCTCATCCTGTCGTTGCTGCTGTTGTGCGTAACCTTTTCGAGTACCGAGCACATGCACATATAGTGTACTAACGCATACGTACATATTGGGTACATATGTATGGGAGGCTCGTACACGCTTGGTGCAGGTGTATTGTATATCAAGTACACATTTCGTACATGTGTACTAATAATGCACCAATATACACGTGCATATGGGGTACGCGTGTACCTATACTAGGTACATGTCTTGTACATATGTACCAAACATGTACTTGTGATATGCACATGTGCACTACAGTAGAGGCCCACCTATAAGAATTTCCACCTATAAGAAAACAGCCGCTGGAATTTTCGCTGAAATTTAAAAAACATTTAAGAAACAGTCGCCAGGACTTTCGGCAAAATTGATGTCGATTTCAGAAAGATCACGCTGGAAATTTGTGGTATATGGTTCAAATTATGTATATTTAAGAAAGCGGGTGGCTGGCTTGAGGACCTGTACATTGTAGCACGGTTTTGACCGTATAAAGTGGAATATCAATTAAATATCATGTCGTCCTAGCTACCCGTACAAACACACAAACCCAAATAATAAATTATGATTCTCGTGGCCAAATAACTCTGTACAGTACCTGTTGGTAATGGATATATGTTCTGAGAATGTGGGGTTACAACTGCAAATCAATAAAGTGAGACACTGCAATATGACCTCACAGGAAACATCACAAGTCCTTAGCAGGATCATAGCTACCACTCATGCAATAACCTAGAAGATTCACTCACTTCGATGCAGTGAAAGCAACCCAAGAGCCGATGGACAGAGAGAGACTGACTCTTCGACTTGGATGGGGGATGTTCTATCCAAGAGCGCACGCTTCTGCGCACTATATTCCTCTAGGTCTAAAATCTGTTCGTCCAAAAACTGTTTGAGCTCTTTGAGCTCATCGACGAGATCTTGCGGCAGATCATACACGCGGTGGGGATCCTTGCATGAAAAATTGCCCTTTTCATTATTGAGGTCTGCACTGTTAATATACTCACGGTCGAGCATAAGTTTTAGGCGTCGCAGCAGACCTTTTTTTGCTGCGTCCATTGGGAAAGTCAACCGAGCATGAAAGAAGAAACTGCATTAAGAACAGTGTCGACAACGGATCCGGGTCCAATCCGAATTCGTAGGACGGATCCAGAAATCTTACAGGCTTCGACGCTTCGGATCCAGCAATTTGTTTGAATCCGTTCGTATCTGTACCTGTCGGAGCCAACGAAAATCAGGCTTCGTTCGAACGGATACACGAAATTTCAGGATTGTCACTGTATCCGTACTCGAAAATTAATAGATAGTATGAAACACATATAGGGTAGAATATTCTATATATCCGTGTTTTAATACTATCGCTGTACGCATAAATATGAGGCTCAAACGGTGATAATATGTCTGTAAAAGATATAACATATGAGAGTCTGAGAGTCTAAGTAGCTTATGCTACGTGCGCTGTGTAAGTCTGTACGAGTACGGCTACGGTGATGCTCGAGTACTCTAACACGTGGCTCGCAGTCACTATCGCTGTGACTCGCGGTCTCTGTCGCTATGACTCGCGGTCTCGAGCCGAATAATAATGCAGTCATCTGTCACATGCATCGAGGAATGTCATACAGGGGGCAGTACGGTATATCTAGTCCCCCGTGACACCACCACATTCTGTGGATGTGTGTGGCAGTGGCATGGTAATGTAAGACAAGCAAATATCATAATACTCGAAGAACGGAGCAAGCATATATCAGGCATTTGCATTGGCAAGAACTGGTCCTATTGGTGCCTCCGGGTCTTTAGAAATAGACATGCTCGCAGAGGCCCACCTTCCCTCGCCTCGGGTCACCCTATCAAGTTCTGCCGCTGCAGTGATGCTAGGACAATCTCATCCTGTCGTTGCTGTTGTTGTGCGTAACCTTTTCGAGTACCGAGCACATGCACATATAGTGTACTAACGCATACGTACATATTGGGTACATATGTATGGGAGGCTCGTACACGCTTGGTGCAGGTGTATTGTATATCAAGTACACATTTCGTACATGTGTACTAATAATGCACCAATATACACGTGCATATGGGGTACGCGTGTACCTATACTAGGTACATGTCTTGTACATATGTACCAAACATGTACTTGTGATATGCACATGTGCACTACAGTAGAGGCCCACCTATAAGAATTTCCACCTATAAGAAAACAGCCGCTGGAATTTTCGCTGAAATTTAAAAAACATTTAAGAAACAGTCGCCAGGACTTTCGGCAAAATTGCTGTCGATTTCAGAAAGATCACGCTGGAAATTTGTGGTATATGGTTCAAATTATGTATATTTAAGAAAGCGGGTGGCTGGCTTGAGGACCTGTACATTGTATCACGGTTTTGACCGTATAAAGTGGAATATCAATTAAATATCATGTCGTCCTAGCTACCCGTACAAACACACAAACCCAAATAATAAATTATGATTCTCGTGGCCAAATAACTCTGTACAGTACCTGTTGGTAATGGATATATGTTCTGAGAATGTGGGGTTACAACTGCAAATCAATAAAGTGAGACACTGCAATATGACCTCACAGGAAACATCACAAGTCCTTAGCAGGATCATAGCTACCACTCATGCAATAACCTAGAAGATTCACTCACTTCGATGCAGTGAAAGCAACCCAAGAGCCGATGGACAGAGAGAGACTGACTCTTCGACTTGGATGGGGGATGTTCTATCCAAGAGCGCACGCTTCTGCGCACTATATTCCTCTAGGTCTAAAATCTGTTCGTCCAAAAACTGTTTGAGCTCTTTGAGCTCATCGACGAGATCTTGCGGCAGATCATACACGCGGTGGGGATCCTTGCATGAAAAATTGCCCTTTTCATTATTGAGGTCTGCACTGTTAATATACTCACGGTCGAGCATAAGTTTTAGGCGTCGCAGCAGACCTTTTTTTGCTGCGTCCATTGGGAAAGTCAACCGAGCATGAAAGAAGAAACTGCATTAAGAACAGTGTCGACAACGGATCCGGGTCCAATCCGAATTCGTAGGACGGATCCAGAAATCTTACAGGCTTCGACGCTTCGGATCCAGCAATTTGTTTGAATCCGTTCGTATCTGTACCTGTCGGAGCCAACGAAAATCAGGCTTCGTTCGAACGGATACACGAAATTTCAGGATTGTCACTGTATCCGTACTCGAAAATTAATAGATAGTATGAAACACATATAGGGTAGAATATTCTATATATCCGTGTTTTAATACTATCGCTGTACGCATAAATATGAGGCTCAAACGGTGATAATATGTCTGTAAAAGATATAACATATGAGAGTCTGAGAGTCTAAGTAGCTTATGCTACGTGCGCTGTGTAAGTCTGTACGAGTACGGCTACGGTGATGCTCGAGTACTCTAACACGTGGCTCGCAGTCACTATCGCTGTGACTCGCGGTCTCTGTCGCTATGACTCGCGGTCTCGAGCCGAATAATAATGCAGTCATCTGTCACATGCATCGAGGAATGTCATACAGGGGGCAGTACGGTATATCTAGTCCCCCGTGACACCACCACATTCTGTGGATGTGTGTGGCAGTGGCATGGTAATGTAAGACAAGCAAATATCATAATACTCGAAGAACGGAGCAAGCATATATCAGGCATTTGCATTGGCAAGAACTGGTCCTATTGGTGCCTCCGGGTCTTTAGAAATAGACATGCTCGCAGAGGCCCACCTTCCCTCGCCTCGGGTCACCCTATCAAGTTCTGCCGCTGCAGTGATGCTAGGACAATCTCATCCTGTCGTTGCTGTTGTTGTGCGTAACCTTTTCGAGTACCGAGCACATGCACATATAGTGTACTAACGCATACGTACATATTGGGTACATATGTATGGGAGGCTCGTACACGCTTGGTGCAGGTGTATTGTATATCAAGTACACATTTCGTACATGTGTACTAATAATGCACCAATATACACGTGCATATGGGGTACGCGTGTACCTATACTAGGTACATGTCTTGTACATATGTACCAAACATGTACTTGTGATATGCACATGTGCACTACAGTAGAGGCCCACCTATAAGAATTTCCACCTATAAGAAAACAGCCGCTGGAATTTTCGCTGAAATTTAAAAAACATTTAAGAAACAGTCGCCAGGACTTTCGGCAAAATTGATGTCGATTTCAGAAAGATCACGCTGGAAATTTGTGGTATATGGTTCAAATTATGTATATTTAAGAAAGCGGGTGGCTGGCTTGAGGACCTGTACATTGTAGCACGGTTTTGACCGTATAAAGTGGAATATCAATTAAATATCATGTCGTCCTAGCTACCCGTACAAACACACAAACCCAAATAATAAATTATGATTCTCGTGGCCAAATAACTCTGTACAGTACCTGTTGGTAATGGATATATGTTCTGAGAATGTGGGGTTACAACTGCAAATCAATAAAGTGAGACACTGCAATATGACCTCACAGGAAACATCACAAGTCCTTAGCAGGATCATAGCTACCACTCATGCAATAACCTAGAAGATTCACTCACTTCGATGCAGTGAAAGCAACCCAAGAGCCGATGGACAGAGAGAGACTGACTCTTCGACTTGGATGGGGGATGTTCTATCCAAGAGCGCACGCTTCTGCGCACTATATTCCTCTAGGTCTAAAATCTGTTCGTCCAAAAACTGTTTGAGCTCTTTGAGCTCATCGACGAGATCTTGCGGCAGATCATACACGCGGTGGGGATCCTTGCATGAAAAATTGCCCTTTTCATTATTGAGGTCTGCACTGTTAATATACTCACGGTCGAGCATAAGTTTTAGGCGTCGCAGCAGACCTTTTTTTGCTGCGTCCATTGGGAAAGTCAACCGAGCATGAAAGAAGAAACTGCATTAAGAACAGTGTCGACAACGGATCCGGGTCCAATCCGAATTCGTAGGACGGATCCAGAAATCTTACAGGCTTCGACGCTTCGGATCCAGCAATTTGTTTGAATCCGTTCGTATCTGTACCTGTCGGAGCCAACGAAAATCAGGCTTCGTTCGAACGGATACACGAAATTTCAGGATTGTCACTGTATCCGTACTCGAAAATTAATAGATAGTATGAAACACATATAGGGTAGAATATTCTATATATCCGTGTTTTAATACTATCGCTGTACGCATAAATATGAGGCTCAAACGGTGATAATATGTCTGTAAAAGATATAACATATGAGAGTCTGAGAGTCTAAGTAGCTTATGCTACGTGCGCTGTGTAAGTCTGTACGAGTACGGCTACGGTGATGCTCGAGTACTCTAACACGTGGCTCGCAGTCACTATCGCTGTGACTCGCGGTCTCTGTCGCTATGACTCGCGGTCTCGAGCCGAATAATAATGCAGTCATCTGTCACATGCATCGAGGAATGTCATACAGGGGGCAGTACGGTATATCTAGTCCCCCGTGACACCACCACATTCTGTGGATGTGTGTGGCAGTGGCATGGTAATGTAAGACAAGCAAATATCATAATACTCGAAGAACGGAGCAAGCATATATCAGGCATTTGCATTGGCAAGAACTGGTCCTATTGGTGCCTCCGGGTCTTTAGAAATAGACATGCTCGCAGAGGCCCACCTTCCCTCGCCTCGGGTCACCCTATCAAGTTCTGCCGCTGCAGTGATGCTAGGACAATCTCATCCTGTCGTTGCTGTTGTTGTAGTTGTTGCTGCTGGGCATGTAGCTGCTGTGCTTCAGCTGCTCGTAGCTTCTCAACCAGCTTAACACGCCGGTCCTTAATATCCAATAGGCGGGCAGTGAACTTGTCAATAATGGGAACCCCGTGTTTGGTGATAGGAAGGGCTTTTGTGAAAATGTCAGACTGATTGTCATCAGTCGGAATCCAGACCGGTGTAAACTTCCTGAGGGGCCCCTGACACCAGTTCCTAACCGCGTGGTACCGAACCGCAATGTGTTTGAGCTTAGAAGAGAGTGCCCGCTGAGTGACTAGAGTCTGAACTGCTGAGTTGTCTACATTGATGGTGATGAGCTCATCTGAGGGAAAGAACTCTGTCAGTGTGTTATAGATGGCCAGGGCGGAGGTGCATGCCTCTGACATGGCAACATACTCTGCCTCTGTAGAGTGAAGGGCAGTGCATGACTTCTGCTTCTTTGACCACCAGTCAATGAGCATACCGTGAAAGTAGAGACAGTAGCCGGAAACTGAGTTCCGTGTGGCAGTGTCTCCTGCATGGTCTGAGTCACAAAATGCGGTGAGCTGGGGTGCTGCAGAGTCAATAGCCATAGCAAGTGTGTAGTCCCTGGTGGAATAGGCATAGTGTAGAATCCGTTTGGCAGCGGTGAGGGCTTCAACTGTGGGCTGGTGGCAGAACTGAGCCAGATATGTGACGTGGTAATATATGTCGGGTCTGACTGTCCTGGCTAACCAGAGCAGAGAGTAGATCAAGGATCTGAGGGGTGTCTCAATGGACCTGTCAATGGCATCAGGTGGGGGAATGGGGAGGGAGAGACCCTCTGCCATCGGTGATCGAGGTGGCTGCTTATCCGTGTCTATGCTGAACTTAGCACACAGATCTGTGATGCTCCGCTCGTGTGAAAGCTCAATCCTGGTCGGGTATGACTCTCCTGTAGGAAGTGTCTCAGTTTGAACATCAACTCTGAGCTGGAGGAACTGGTTGAGGACACCAGAGTAGGTGGCCTGAAATGTGGACATGATGTCAGTGTGAAAGCGGGCTCTGGACAGCTCATCGGCACAAGCCACAATGAAGTCATCAACATAGATGAGGACTATGAAGAGCTGAGTGTCAATCCAGCCGATGTATAGGCACTCGTCATATGTGGACCTGCTGAGTGTAGGGTAGCGGTCTGTCATGAATCTGTGTGCGGTCTCTGACCAGAGTCTGCCTGAGGTCCGATGTCCGTAGAGTGCCTTCTTCATATAGGCACCTACATATCCTTTGGGATGAATGTACCCCTTCGGAAACCTGACATAGTACCGCTCATCCTCAGGTATTAGAGCCTGGAGGAAAGCCTGAGAGACATCATAGTGGTATGGCATGAGTCTGTGTTTCAGGCAGAGCGCTAGTAGGAGTCTGAAGGTGGTGAGCTGAGGTGTAGGGGCAAAGGTCTCCGCCTCCTCATAGAAGGTACGGTCCATGTCTCCTCTGGTGGTGCATCTGGCCTTGAACTTGTCAAGGGAGCCGTCTGTCAGCTTCTTGAGCTTAAAGACAAACTTACTGGGGAGGACGGTGGAGCCTGGAGGGAAGGCGGTGACTGGATCGGCCCTGTCTGGCTGAAGTATGCCGTCAATTTCTGACTGAATGGCTTTGTGCCACTGTCTCCAATTAGGGCTGAGCCGAGCCTGTCTGTATGTGGCAGGGTCTGGCTCGTCCATGAAGGCATCACTCGGGAAGTCTGCGGGGTCCGAGTCTGCATCCCTGAGGGCAAGGAGCATGGCCTTCTGGTCTGGGGAGATGATGACAGCATCGGTGTCTGCATACTGGGTGGAGTGTGAGTCAGCAGAGTCGAAGTACACCTGGTATCTGTGCTGGACCTGAGGCTTATGGTCTACAGACACGATGACTGCAGGGTGATACTTCTGTCGGTCAGCTGGCTTAGCCGAGCACATAGCAAAACACGGGTAAAAGACATTAGGTGCCCCATGTTTGTGTCTGTGCTTGAGAAAGCTGATGAGAGTGGCATAGTGGCTTTTGGCCAGCTGGAGATAGTGTATGAGCTTTACCCAGACTGGATGTCTGAGTTTAGCACACTGGACCTTGACATAGGCAAAGGTCTCTGACTCGTGGGTGCTGCATGCAAGCTCGAGGATGTCGGGGGAGGAGAGGGCTGTGGGGCGTCGGATGGGGTACAGCTTCTTTGTGAAGATAGCTGTGGAGGCGGGATCAACCAGAGTGTTGTGTGTGTTGGCAAGTGTCTTAGCCATGAGAGCAGGGTCAGTGACAAACGTAGGCCTAGAGAGAGCCTTGAGTTTTCCTTTCACTGTGTCAAGGCATAGATAGTTGCCAGGTGTGAGATTCCCGACATAGCGGTAGGGCTTGCTCTTAGGCTGTAGCTTAGCCGAAGTGTCAGCTTTAGCTCCTGCCTTAGAGCGCTGTGCGGGGTCCTGCCAGACATTGCACTCGGACCAGAAGGGCCGGAGCTCAGTGTAGTCGAAGTGACGGCCGGTGTATCTGAGGTGAGGCGTGTCCATTCCAATGTGCCTGTTAGGCATAACATTGAGGACTGTGTTAATGGCATGGAGTGCAGCAAGAGGCCATGTGTACAGCGGGGCATCATATGTGCGCATGGTGCTGTTCATGATCTTCTGCATGTCTCTCCAGAGCACCTCAATCTGAGCCTGGAACTCGTGCATGTATGGCGGACCGGTCTCATGACGCATGCGGTACTGTCGGAGGAGTGTCTTCATCTCCTCCGATGTGTACTCTGTGGCACAGTCTGTGTGGAATGTGATGGTCTCTGGTGTGAAGCCGTGGGACTGAATGTCATCAAGGACAGTCTGGAGGTGGAAGTGTTGGCCTCCCTTAGAAGGTGAGGCATACCCGAAGGCCTTTTTAGTGACGGGGCACTTAAAGGCACTGATGAAGACTGACTCGTCGTAGCCAGGGGGTTTGCATGGGCCCCAAATGTCAGCAAATATGTGCTGAAATGGCTTGGACTGTTCCCATTTGACAGGCCGGTGGCTGGCTGGCAAAGCCGGAGGTGGTCTGCGGTTGGCTCTGTCAAATACATTAAAGGGTCCTGGGCGCTTGGCATTCCAGGTGTTGCAATGAGCACACCCGTAGCCTGACAGGATAGTCCTGAGTGTCTTCATGGAGAGGTGTCGTCTGGGCACTGCAAACTGAAGCCCCTGTGAGAAGAGGTGAGCAATATACTGGTGTGAGTAGTGGCCCAGACAGGCATGGAGGTACTGATGAGGGTCAATCCTGGGGACTGTGGTGGCATCCTTGAAAATGATGATGGTGTCGAACGGAGCCCCCTGGATGAAGACGCGGTCAGCACCGCCCTCCTCTCCTGCATCTGTGAGGTCCTGGGGGGAGTAGGTACCAGCTCGAGGGCGGGAGAAGAAGCCGGGTGTGCCTGCTGGGATGGTGGCTATCTCCTGAAAGTGATAGGTGAGTGGCCACCAGGCTGCAGATGGTGACTTCCGAAGACACACCGTGTATGAGGTGTTATTAGGGTCTAACCAGAAGTCCTCTAGCATCTTCATCAACATCCTTTGGATGATGGAGTTGATGAAGGGCGGGTTGGCCCAGAAAGAGCGCCCGCACCAGACATGATCCTCAGCAGGGTCCTCGAGGGAGTAGTAGTGCTGGCACTGTGTGTTACCCCGTGGGTAGGGGATGCCGTCCGTGTAGAGGTCTGTGTCACAATAGCCATGTGGACTGTGCTGAGCAAACTCTCTGTAGGCGGACCTAGCAACCATCCAGTCGACTGTGCCCTTCTCTGCAAGCTCCGAAGGGGCAGGCTGCAGGAGGGGTCTCCTCTGTGCTATGGAGTGGGCAGATGGGGTGGCTCGCCAGCTGCTGGGGTGTACAACATAGTCTCTGCCAGTGTCATAGAGGTCAAAGAGAGAAGCACCGTGGTGCCATGTGAGGTCGATGAAGTCAGGGGAGCGGGCTCCGTGTCTGAGCATCTGGCGGACTGAGAGGAGGTTTGGGGCATTTGGATCATAGAAGGCTTGGAGAAAGGGGAGTGTGATCCAAGTGCCGTCGGTGTACTGGAAATCAATGGAGGCTGTGCCGACACTGTGAGGCTTGTAATGCTGATCCGAGGCTGTGGTCATGCTGGAGGTGCACGGGGACAACTCAGTGAAGAGCTCCCTGTTGTTCAGGAGGAGATGTGAGGCTCCTGAATCTACAAGGAGGTGTCCGTGCGTGTTGGAGGCACGGCGGCCTTTCCCAAGCAGGGGGAGGAAGACCGGTGTGCCGTGGGGACAGTGCGGGGCACTGTCGGTGCAGCTGAGGTCTCTCCCCACGGCGCTGCAACCGCAGGGTCGTAGACCTCAATGCTGACCCCAGGGGCCCAAATGGTGGTCATCAAAGACCTCAAACTGGGCCCAATCCTCATTAGGGTCACTGGTGCAATATGAGGGGTGAGTCAGGGTGTAGTTCTCCAGGAACTGATTAAGCTGTTGGAAGGAGGGAGATGGCACAACTGAGAAATCCCACTGAGAGTGCTCTGGGGAGGGTGAGCTGTCTGGCCGTGGCCGAGGTGTGTCAGTGCGGATCGGGGTGTCTGCCATGAACTGCTTCCACTTAGTAGTGGTCTCCGAGGTGTCCTCCTGAGATTCAGGGATAGGAGGGAACTGGAAATCCGGTGTGACGGCACAGGCCTGCACTGTGGACGGGACCGGGGGCTGCATGTGTGTGTCTGAGGTAGCAGCCAGCCGGTCAGTGTCCACCAATGCAGGCAGGGTGCCCGCTGTAGCCCGTGTAGTTGCCCTATCGGCAGTGGGCTGAGCAGGCACCGTACCGTCAGTGTCGGATACTGGAGGAGGAGGAGGAGGAGGAGGAGGTGTGTTTTGGGGCGGATAGCCCTCGGTGTCTGACTCGGAGCCTGAGTCGGAGACATCGGCCCACCGGCCAATACTCTCAAGCCCGGGGTATGTACACTCCAAGGGGGCTAGGGAGCTGTCAGGGGCACCGAGTGTAGGCGGTTGCTCGGAGGCCACTGTAGTGTCGGCCCCGAGAGCTGTGCTGAGAGATGTAGGGGTGTCAGCGGTGGTTGCACCGTCAGTACAGACGGTGTGATCGGTGGGCGTGCCCACAAGCGCCTCATCGGCACTGTGTCCCAGGGGCGGTGTGGAGGCAGCTGCAGGCTCACAGAGTGTGGTGGGAGCTGCGGTGACACCACCGGAGGGCAAATGTGGTGTGTGGTTGGCCGGTGCCGTAGCACTGGCGGAGGCCGGCTGAGGTGAGGCAGTAGCCGGTGCCGTGGCACCACCGGAGGTCGGCTGAGGTGAGGCAGTAGCCGGTGCCGTGGCACCACCGGAGGCTGGCTGTGTGGAGGCAGTAGCCGGTGCCGTGGCACCACCGGAGGCTGGCTGTGTGGAGGCAGTAGCCGGTGCCGTGGCACTACCGGAGGCTGGCTGAGGTGAGGCATTGGCCGGTGCCGTGGCACTGGCATAGGCCGGCTGTGAGAAGGTGATAGCCGGCCGAGGTGACATATAGAATGTGTATGTCAGTGTTATGTGCAAAAGTGCGAGGAGCACAGCAACGTGGAAGGAGATCCAGTGCATGGCAATGGCTACTAGGGTGCGTGTGACCGAGGGAGTGTTACAGCCAGGCTGTGGTGTGGCGGTGTGTACGGCAGCAATGTGAACTGGGTCCGTATGCGTGCCCTCCCAATGCATCCCCATCCCAGGCACTGCAATATGAATGCATGCAGTGTCAGGTGCAATTGTGGTGGCTGGGGGGATACCAATGGCCCGAGGCTCAGGCTGGTGGCAGTCGGGGGGTGGTGATGGTGGTGGGAGGGGAGCGGTGGAGGTGGGAGGGGTGGTGGCAGTGTCCGGAGTGTCCTCGGTGGCAGTGTCCAGAGTGTCCTCGGAGGCAGTGTCCAGAGTGTCCTCGGAGGCAGTGTCCAGAGTGTCCTCGGAGATGGTGGAGGCCACTGAGGTGCTGCCGGTCAAGAGGTCAGTCAGGTAGGGCACAGGGCACTGGGTGTTGCAGTCCACGGTGATGTCTGTCTGGACTGGGGCGGTGGCGGTGCTGTTGGCCGAAGCCAGTGATTCAGCTACCTGGTGCTGCCGCTGAAGCTTCTGCTGCTGCTGAATGGCCTTCTTCTGCTTCTCCTTGTCCCGCTTCCTCTGCCGCTTTGTCCTCTCCCAAGCCGGGTCCTCGTGGTCCGGGTCCTCTCTCAAGTCAGTAGCCGTGACGGTGTCAAAGTATCTGAATGCAAAGAGGGCGGTGGGCTCCAGCTGGGGGAAGGTGAACTGGGTGTCGGGTGGAGAGGCGGAGGGGGATAGGGAGCTGAAGGGATTGGGGGAGAAGTGGTTGGCTGAAGCCGAGGGGGGTGGGTGAGGTGAGGGGCCAGAGAACTGAGGGATCCAGGGCTTACTGGTGAGGGCGGGCCACTCAGTCTCATCATCCTCCTGGTCTGCCTGGAAGCTGACTGCCTTAGCTGGATGGTGAAACTCAGAGCGGTTTGGGGGGGGCGGAGGGGGTGGCTGCTCTGAGCTGTGCAACCTCCTGCCTGAGAGCTGCCAGCTCGGATGCGGTGCTGGCTGATGCACTGTCGGAGGGGGGTGAGGTGGGGGTGGCAGGGGTGCGGTGGGGTGGCAGGGGCGGGTGTGGAGGGACGGGGGGCAGAGACATGGTTCACAGATGGAGGGGGGCCGGCTTTGACCCACATGTCGGCCTTCTCAGCCAGTGTGCAGGGGCAGCCGAACCTGCCGAGGGAGTGGGTGACGGTCTTGTTGTACTTGTACTTGCAGGAGCGGCAGGGGTGGCCGATGGACTTGTCACTGGGGTCGGAGGGGGTGAACTTGAAGTTGTCCCAGGTGCCAGAGGGGGTGGAGTCCTTGTTGGTGGAGCCGGCGTGCTTGAGCTTGGAGGCCTTGTACAGGGCCCTCTCGTGCTCAATGAAGGTAGCTCTGGTGCCGCCCCGTAGTGGTGATCGGGGCCTGGATGGAGGTGGTGTGGTGGCCCGAGGGTGCGTACCCTTGCCACCCTTGCCCCCCTTGCCGCCCTTGCCATTAGGGTGCTTCTCCTTCGGCTTGGTGGTGTCAGCCGAGCCCCGCCCTCCCTCACGGACTTCCCCCGTCATGGAGGCAGCTCGGGGGCGGGATGAAGAGCCAGGGAGCTGGGAATGGTGGGCAGAGCCCCGGGTGTACCACACATTACCGATGGCCTCAATGAACTTCTGAAGACCACCGGGGAAGCCAGAGGAGGTCATGCGGTTGTTCTCCTCGTAGGTGCGGATGACATCGAAGTACAGGGGGATGTCAAAGAGGTGCTCGGCCGTGTCCTGGGAGGCCCGTAAGATGTCGATGAGGACCTCCTGCTCCTGCTGTCCAGAGAAGGCGGGGTGAAGCTGCCTGTGGCTGCCGATGAGGGTGGCGAAGGTGTTCAGCTTCAAGCCGGGGTCCTCGGACTCAGAGATTCGGAGGGCCTTGGCCTTGGTGAGGTTGGAGTGGTCCGTGGAGGGGGGGTAGGTGATCAGGCGGCAGTGCACGTGCAGTAGAAGCAGTCTGCCGTCCACCTGAGCCTGGGGGGAGTCCTTCACAATTTGTGACAACACAATTTGTGTGTTGCCACAAGTGGCCGCAAGTAGAAGTTGAGCTAGAAGGCCATTGGAGATACCGTCGTAGGGCTCGTCCTTCAGTCGGTGTTGAAGGTTAAGTAGTGCTGGGGCGTGTCCAGGTCGGGTGGCGGTGAGCACACGGGTCAGGGCCTCACAGAACTTCTTGAACACAATGTCGCCGCCCGCGGTGAGGAAGTTCAATTGGAGTTCACGTTGTTGTTGTCGCTCGTGAATGTCCGTGAGGGCATAATAGGCGGTCTTCAACTGCTTCAGGAGCGGAGTGACGTCAGGAGTGGTGGAGCGGGTGTTGAAGGCGCTGGAGTTGTCGTCCATGATGTGCTTGATCTTGGTTGGAGGAAGTGGTTGCCCATCTCGATGTTGCAATGGCGTAACCTCTGGAATAGTCTCCAATTCCTTGGTGGCGTCGAACATCTTGTCCGAAGTAATTACGACTGAAGATGGCGTCGAAGATGAAGTAGTTCTACTCGCAACAGTGCGAGCCAGAGAGGTGACGTTGACGCATTCGTCGCGGACTTTGATTAAGTCGTCGAGGATGGTCTCGTTGAGTTGATTGACGTCGTTGAGCTCTTCCTTCGTGACGTAATTCTCGTGGATCTCGTCGGACTGGGCAGATGAACGCTGAAATGCTACTACAAGCGAGGTGACGGTGGTGGAGAGCTCAGCGACAGTGGCGCTGAGTGCATGAACATCTTGAAGAAGGGCGTTGGTCGTGATGGAGATTTCTTCGTTTGTTGGAGATGGCGGAAGAGGTTGACGTGAAGTAAATAAACGTCGTTGAGCATGTTGTTGACGCTCTTGTGTTGGCGGTTGGGATCCCGGAGTTGTTGTTGGTGTGAACGTTGACATGGTAGACCTTCGGACCGTTGGTGGCGGTGAAGGCGACGATGTTGCGCAAGACGTTCTCCTAGGGGTTGAGATGAAGATTTTCTCTAAGTTTTGTTAATTTTCAAAAATTTGGCCAGCGCTTCCGCGGTAAATGCTCGTAATTTACCTAAAATCTAAGGCGTCCCTCAAATTTTGGCAGAGCGATGTGATAATTAGCGGTCGCGTTTCAACATTGAAGTTAAATGAAAGGCCGAGAGGGCAATCGTAAAAGAATTCCCAATCATAAAAGGTTTCGGCGAGTTAAAATTGAAACCGGCCCGACCTGCGGAGGGTTAGTGTAAAAGCAAGTCGCAATTTTCAAACATTTTCGCTGACTGCCAGTTCAAAGTGCTTTTAGCGGCTAATTTGAAATTTGTCGTTTCATCAGAGATTGCAGTGGTGCGTTGTGGTCTAACATAACCTAATAGATAGTATGAAACACATATAGGGTAGAATATTCTATATATCCGTGTTTTAATACTATCGCTGTACGCATAAATATGAGGCTCAAACGGTGATAATATGTCTGTAAAAGATATAACATATGAGAGTCTGAGAGTCTAAGTAGCTTATGCTACGTGCGCTGTGTAAGTCTGTACGAGTACGGCTACGGTGATGCTCGAGTACTCTAACACGTGGCTCGCAGTCACTATCGCTGTGACTCGCGGTCTCTGTCGCTATGACTCGCGGTCTCGAGCCGAATAATAATGCAGTCATCTGTCACATGCATCGAGGAATGTCATACAGGGGGCAGTACGGTATATCTAGTCCCCCGTGAAAAATCCAGAAAATGTCTGGATTAGTCTCCGTGGATCCGTTATATTCCATGCTGCCGATCGAAAAGTCAAATGTCAAATTATCAATTGTGATATGAATTTCGATTGTCAAGGGATATGAACTAATCAAAATGTGGGCAAATGTCACGGAATTATCCTCTTAGCACATCTGGGAAAGCAGGGCCATATTGGCAAACACCCTAAAGGATGTGGGTTCAAATTTTTACTTGGCAGGTTTGGATTCGCAGAATCGTCGGAATTGACGGATTTTTTACGGATCAGGATTCGATGCTTCGAATCCAGCAGAATTTCAGGAGCTGCCCGTATCTGTATCGTTCGAAGCCGCTTAAATTGAGGATTCGATAGGTCGGATTATGATTTGTGTCTGGATCCGGAGCAACGAATCCGGATCCGTTGTCGACACTGATTAAGAAAGTGCTTCGCTGCAAGTTTTCGGCCACAACTCGCCACGTGTTGGAATAAGAAAATTGTATGCTGGAAAACTTCCGAAACTAATGGAGGTTGAAATCCGATCCCCGATTAAGAAAATCTGACGCCCTCGGAGCACCCGGATAGCCCAGATTTTGCTTCAAATTAGAAACCGCGAATCGCTACGAATCTATCCGGACCGCTCGATTTAAGAAAGCCAGCTGCTACCCCCCACGGTCCGGTTTTCTTATAGGTGGGCCTTTACTGTAATACTGCACCAATGTATACGTGCATATGAAGTACGCATGTACCTACTGTATCACAAGTACATGTTTGGTACATGTGTACCAAACATGTACATACTAACATGTACGCGTACCGAACATTACTGTAGCAACGGCAACAACGGCCAAAGGTAACAAAGAATGGTGCATCGCTATCATCGGTGCACATGAGTGTACCGACCTAGTATCTGTTAAATTATTACATGTTCGGTACACGTGCTTGTAGCGATAGGTACATCCCGGGGCATGTGTACGCGGCATGTACGCATGATTTGGTACATGCTGGGTACGCGTGCCTCGCCGCGAGCACAGAACGGTCAAGGTACGCGTGTGCCCGACATGTACTACAGTAATCACTCACCTTTAAGAAAACCAGAGATTTGGGGTCAGCCAGCTAATTCCACCAACTTGCGTACCCCCCCCCGCCAGCGCCGCGTCCTATGGAATCGGTAAGAATTAGCAAGTATTTTCTTTCAATCAGCCAGCAATTCTCTTAAAAGTCCAATGATAAACACTTAAAAAGGCGACATTTTCAAAATTTCCGCCTGCGGCGCCAGCACCCATATTTCTTATTTTCGAGGATTCCATAGCTCAAAAAAACCAGCCAGCTTTTCTCGACAACTTCGGTACCTCCCCCCCCAAAGCTGGCTGGTTTCTTATCGCCGGGTTTTCTTAAAGGTGAGTGATTACTGTAAACCACTTAAATGACTGTTTTGGTGCACGTTGGGTACATGTCCCTACACGTCGGGTACATCCCTAGTGCACGTCCAGGGTACATGCCTAGAGCACGCGCGTCCCGGGTACATGTCGGGTACATGTGCACCGGACTTTCCAAAATTTGTAGGGATATCCTTTGAAATTTCCTTGAAATATCCTATGTATGCTTTGAATTCAAGGAACATATAAGATATGGTTGTGTTATGTGAGTGATAGGCCCGTGGCCCGCCGATCGCGGGGCGAACCGCACAGCCAGCGCACAGCCTACGGTGGCACTTTCTTTGCCTATGCTTCTCGCGTTGACCAGGGTCGCTCCCCGGGGACCTTCCTTTAGACACACGGTGTTCACATATTCGAAATGCTCGTTTGAATCTCCGCCGCGCTCAATTGCTTTCTCTATCACCTTGCCTCGTCCCGTGTCCATGTCCTCCGTGGTTGTAGGGTGCCGTTAGTAATTACGGTCGCCCAAATGTCAGTCTGGCGGCTGTCGTGGCCGAGTGGTTGGCTACTATTCAAATTACTACAAGTCCTCGCACAAGGACCACTTCGCGATGGCTATATTGGTTGCTAGCTTGCCCGTTAAAGCATATTCAAGCCTTTTTCCACAACAATTTTTAGTCAATTGAATATTCTTTTGCACGGGTTCGTTCGTCCCTAGAGTGACTTTAGGGTCATGCTTAGCGGATGTGATTTGGGGATGCGATTTCCGTTTCACAAAAATCACGAACTAGGCCTTGATGGTCCTCCGCCCACAAGAACCAGGCTATCACTCAAGCCAACTGCCTCCTCGAAGGTCCTTTTGAAAATTTGAGCATTCACATTGCCAAGTTCTCGAGCTGTTCTTTCTGCAGTGTCTTGTCAAAACTTTCATCCGAGGTCATCTTGACCCGCCTCGAAATACAGTAATCACTCACTTTTAAGAAAACCCGACGTTAAGAAAGCAGCCAGCGTTTCGGGGGGGGTACCCAACTCGATGAGTACGGCTGGCTGGCTTTTTCGGCTAAGAAAATTCCCGAAATAAGCAACCTTTGTGCTGGCGCCGCAGGCGATTTTTCCTGAAATTATGGCTGTTTTAAGCGTTTATCAATGAAAATTTAAGAAAATAGCTGGCTAATTGAAAGAAAATGGCTTACTATTCTTCGAGTTCTCTTATGACGCTGACGCTGGCGGGGGGGGTACCCAACTCGATGAGTACGGCTGGCTGGCCCAAAATCCCTGTTTTCTTAAATATGGGCGATTACTGTATCGGTCGAAGCAGCACCGGCTGTCAAAACTAAAAAAAAAACGCCTTAAATCTCCCAAAAAGAAACTGCCTTTCGTCCGGTTCAACGATGCATGCACGCCAACGTATTGCACATTATGGCCATGTAGATGGCTAGAAATGTCAAGTATTGTGTCCATATGCCAACCGATGGCGAGGCGATGGTATGGAAGTGCCATGCGCGCGCGCACTCGATATAGCATCCTCGACATCATACCATATCCAAAATTGACGCTTAGATTTTCTGGTAATTGAAAAAAATGATAGGACATGTCGAGTTGGGCGCAAATAGATGTCCACTATTATGAGGTTATTATCAACTTGTGTTCTATTGTAAACACGATTGTACACAATGCTAGCTACGGTGTTGCTGAATCCTTGGACGCATGATGCCCAGCCTCCATATACTATCAGCAACAAATATTGGAAATACGGTATTTGAGTGATTTTTAACATTGGAAAAATTCCGAGTTGAAAAATCCGAGGGATGCGTATACAAATGCAATCGTTGTAGATATATGAGTGAGGCGGATCCAGGCCAAACCAGTGTCGACAACCAATCCGGGCCCAATCCGAATTCGTAGGACGGATCCAGAACATTTTCAGGTTTCGACGCTTCGGATCCGGCAATTTGTTTAAATATGTTCCTATCTGTACCTGTCGGAGCCAACGAAAATCAGGCTTCGTTCGAACGGATACACGAATTCGAACCCGAAAATCCAGAAAATATCTGGATTAGTCTCCGTGGATCCGTTAAATTCTATGCTGCCGATCGAAAATTCAAAAGTTGAAATTATTAATTGTGATATGAATTTCGATCGTCAAGGGATATAAACTTACCAAAATATGGACGAATGTCATGGAATTATCCTCGTGGCATAATTGGGAAAGCAGGGTCATATTTGGCAAACATCCTAAGGGGTGTTGGTTCAAATTTTCGCTTGGCAGGTTTGGATTCGTAGAATCGTCGGAATTGACGGATTTTTGACGGATTAGGATTCGATGCTTCGAATCCAGTAAAACTTTAGGATCTGCCCATATATGTAAATTTCGAAGCCGCTTAAATTGAGGATTCGATAGGTCGGGTTCTGATTTTTGTCTGGATCCGGAGCAACGAATCCGGATCCGTGGTTGACACTGGGCCAAACCAGCCATCATCTAACCAAGTATAAGTACAGATCCTGCATATACCACCTTTCATTCGGCGTACCTCCAAGTTCGGTTGGCATGCCCAAATAAATTATTTGAAAATAGGTCCTGTGGGAGGACCATATTTGAATGTGGTCCTCCCACAAGGACTGCGCCGGGATAAATAGTAGCCATGGTGGGATATTCTGTTGCCCGGTCTCCGGACCGCGAGGCGGCGATTCAATCCCATTGCGTGGTCATCCGATGCGGCAAGAAGACGAGCCGGGCGTCGTGTAGTACTCGGATACCAATAGGGACTAATGCCCTTCAGACGCCACACACCTTTTCGATTTGCAGTCTGGAGTTGTCGTGGCGGAGCGGTATTTTCAGAATAGGACACTCTGGCACACTTAACGTACTAGCTGGCACGGTTTACCGCAAGGTCGGTGGATCGAGCCCCGCGACTGGCCATCGAGGTGGTTCGGGCCATCGAGCATCGACTGGTCAACATATTCAATAGTTACGGCAATACTAGTGCCTATTCTGCGATCGGTGGGTTAACCCACCGCAACGCCGTGCTTCGGTGGGATACCCCACCCCAAGGCTCTATATCGATATTTCCGATAACCGATACTATCGATATATCGTATTTATCGCCGATTGTCGGATTGCAATGTCTAACTATCGATTGTGCAGGTTTTGGTGTTCCGTATTTAATTTATAACAAATTACATATAAATGTCCAAGTAATCGATTATTTATCGATTGTGCCGATTATCGATACCGTTTTTCGAATATCGAATTGTATCGATACTGAAAAACCAAACCGATATAGAGCCCTGCCCCACCCTCCGTAAGCTTTTCACGTTTTTCGAGTATTGCGCGGACCCGGAGGGCGTCACCGCCCCCCACAAAAAGTGCCAACTAGACACATAAAAGCACTTGCGTGAAGCGCCACATCTCAATGTCGACGACATATATGTCCATACCCGTTGTGACATCTGAATCTCGCATATGATTTATCGGGTTTCGTCGGCTGGGCGTCAAGCTTGAATACCATGGCTCGTTTTATTGCGAGTCCTGACAATGGTAGCCGGCACGCGCATAGGCTAGAGAACTTCAAACTTGTCCATATATCACCGTAAAAACTTTAAAAATGTAAAAAATGTAAAAATATAGAAAAATGTAAAAATGTAAAAATTTGCATGATGAGATTAGCTAATATCTCCGACATGGAATGGAAACAATAAATAATGTTGTCAAGTATGGAAAACTACTTTTCAAAAAACTAGATGTTTTTTTGTGAGACAGCATGTCGTATGTTGATATATTCGAGAGAACGGGCAGTACCAAGAAAAAGGGAAGGTCTCAACATACATATGAAACATTAAAACAATGAGATGCCACGTTGAGACACGCATATGGTTTGTGTAAATCTACCAATATTGAGGTGTGGTGTAAACCCACCGTAAGCACTTAGCGTTACCCACCAATCAATTCTCCAACTTGACGAAGCGTTTTCGCAAATAAAAAACTACGGAGTCCAATCTTTTTTAAGGTTTGACACCATGCAATGACTCATCATAAGCATCCCAAGGCATGGGTATCGTGCCCTCGCTCGAGTTATGCATGCGTTATGGCGCATTCGAAATTGCTCTTACGGTGGGTTGACCCACCGTAAAAACAATTCAGAATAGGCACTAGCTGCACGTCCATCGGATACCCGGACGGGCGGATGCTACTGTTGGTTGCGCCAGGTCCTTCGACTCTCTCTCCATAAGTACTCATTCGCCAATAATCCCTCTAATCCCTCTTTTCATGTTTTCGAAATGTTATTTGATTCGTTTTGAAAACTCGTGCACGCAAAGGGGCTGATATCTTACTAGGGAAAAAACATTTTCGCATTTTGTTTGGGGGCTTGAGTGCGAACCTGCCCTTTCTCCTGGATTTTTTTTGGCAAATCCGACGGCACCTCCGTCCAACAATATCCCCGAGCCGGTCCAATGCAACGTCCACCTGCTGATCCTCCAACAGAAGAACTGGAGGAGAACGATGCGAGGTGCTTCCTACACCCATTTCATCGTTCGATGTGTCTAATTATATCTCGTGCAACTTTTGGAAGATGATGTGAGATGGCAGCGCGTGACGTGTGGGTGGTGCGTCGTCATCACGTTACCTTTCAACAAGCGATACGTTGGCGACGCGTCTAGCACACACCTCGAGGCTGCAACAAAAGCAAAAACGCTGAAATTTCCTTCTCAAGGCGACCAAGTGCGCCGGAGGCCCTGCACAAAATTTCATTTTCCTTTGGAGATAGGCACCCAGCGCCCCTTTCTTTGTTAAAGCTTGGGTGTGCGCGGTGAGGGCGCGCGACCTACCGCGCCCAACAGCGTTTGCGTGACGCGCAGGGGACGTGTGCCCGTGGACGCAACAAGTTTTCACTACACTTCATGTCTTTTTGATTTATCCAACAAAACGAGATCTTTTTATTATTTAATGCACTGAACGAAATGTCAGGTAGGTCTGTTTGCAAACTGCAAACTTAATTCTGAAGGCCGAAGACGTTTGCCACGTTCCTGTCTACACCTTTATCGATTGTCACAACACAATCAACCGCCGTGACCCGAAATGCACAAATCTAAATCTTCCAATCACCGACATCTCGATTCTTCATCAATTCCAATATCGATCTTGAACCACACTCGTTCTGTCCAATTCTGACACGATGCCAGACTGTCATGCTTTCACGATGTCATATTGTCACACTGTCATCGCGACATCGTGTCATACTATCATACTACCATACTTATCATTTTGCCGGAACTTCTACATCTCTTTGTCGAATCGTGACACGCTGCCAGACTATCATACTGCCGCGATGTCATATTGTCATCGTGCCATACTGGCATACTGGCATACTGGCATACATGTCCGTATTCTGCATCTGTCACGTCTCAGTTCATGCTATCTGTCGTACGCGTGGCCTATCAGATTCGAGATCTCGTGTCTGTCGTGCCCACCGGCACAGCTCTCTCTCTCCCCCCTAGGAGTGGACTTACTCCGTAACCACTCCTAACTTCAAAGACAGGGCTGGCTATCTTCCATACCAGGCTTCTAATCACATTATCGCTCTGCACATTGTGGTGCGAGCCTGGCTGTATTGTGGCTGGAGGGCGCGATACTAGGGGAAGTCATGCATGCGATGGCTCATATTGATCGTCAACAAACGGATTTTCTTTGGTTCTATCGCCGGGCGACGAAATCCCTATTCCACGCTTCAAAATGCGCCACAACTGCCTTTAAATCACGTAAAAAAAACACCCGAAATTTGGGGGTGCGGAGGGTTAACTAAATATTTTGTGTTTCATCGAAATTCTCTTTTCCCACTTAAAATTTGGGACCGAGCGGCTAAAGCAACTTTACTAGAGTGTCCCAAAAGGTACTTTAAGTGAAAAGCGCCCATCGCTCCGGTCAAGTCGCCGATATCATCCGGTCCATGCGCACCACCCCTCAAATTTTGGAGTCCGAATTGGGCTCATTTCGATCTCGGCTCATGGGAGGCATGCATTTGGCGAGGACCGTGCACCCTGGCATCAGAACGATAGATTAGAGTGCCCATGTGGACCCCCGCCGCATGGGCCCTTCATTCTAGCTATTTCCGAGGTGTATCCAAGGCGATCAAAGCTAGTATGCCATGTGTATGACACCATGTAATACCCCTATCATACATGGTATGCCACATCATTTGACCACCGTAAAGCCCCGCAAGATGCGAATTAATTGGCGCCATACCTTGCCCCCCCAAATATATGTCAAAACCCCCAAATCAGCCAGGGTATGCATGATCCCCCCACATTTACGTCACGATTCTCGTAAGCTCGATTTGTCCACCGCAGGGCTCGAACCCGAGTGCCCAAATATATACATATGGGAAACGAGCTAACCACTGTTCCGCGTTTCGTACCGCCCCCACCCACGTGTGGATGATATGCCATTCCTGGCTATATGTACCTTAACCTTGTCGAGAAGTGCAATCTACACTGTTGACCAACCTGAAATCTTAACCCTCCATAGGGGGATAACTCGGAACGTTTAAGAGATAGCAGGGCTCCTAATCGGTTTCAAACTTGCATATCGATCGATTTCGATATTCAACATTTTCAATCGATAATCGATGATATCGATTCATATCGATTATTGAATTTTATATACAATTCTCCGTATACAATACATAAGACCGCCAATACTAAACTGATTCGATACCGATTTATCGATGAAATGTGCACAAAAATGATATCGATAGATACCGATTTCCCGTTTTTTCCCGATATATCGATATATCGGTTAAACCGATTAGGAGCCTTGAGAGATAGTGTGAAAAACACGATAAAGGTTTCGTGGTGCTCTAAACATTATGGCCACGCTAGTGAGGGTCTCTGCCTTCCCTCCGCTACCCTACTAAAGTCAGCTCCCTGTTGGGGACCGCCTCATACGAATGTATTCATATGGCTGTGCTGCAAAGGTGAGAATATACTCATGGACGATGAGCAGAAATCGAACGTAGTAATGGGACAACTTGCACCATTTATGCAATTCCGGTACTATTCCGGTAATAATATTTCAGCAGGAATGACAGGAATCTACATTCACTTATTCACAGAGCTCATACATCCTCAAACCTAAGAAAGCAAACAACATTGAAGCCTACAGAAAATGGCCATCACTCTACTATCAGTCAGCTAGAGAACCGATGACCTGTCACTCAAGCCGATTCAAGCATTTGATATTTCCCCCCCAAATTTTGATATGGCTATTCCATCATAGGTGCGTAGAAGCTGCGTAGAGAGGGTGCACTGAAAGTAAGCTCTTCAATCATTCCACTCCCCATATAAATTCTTATTCCCGATCTTGAGATGCGGTTTGGCAGCAGATATATTCGTTTTCAGTGTTCCAGTACTGTAAGTCAGTCCTTGTACCAAACACGCAACAGCATCTTGGCTGTGAACATTCTAAGGTCTCACAACATGTCGTGACAGAAATATGTCGCTGAAAACAACTAGCAGCCCCTTCCGGCACAGCCTCTCTCGCTCCGCCGTCTCAGACTTGGTGAATTTGTGATGGTGCTTCCTGTGATGTTGTAGGCTGACTTTTTGCAGTTTCAACCCAGCTTCCAAGAACTTCATAAAACTTATCCAGAACCTATCCCACCATCAAGTTGCATCACCCTCGCTGGTGTCAATCCCACAAATTTTGATGTCAGCCCCAAGCTTAACCTGGAAGGCACTGAAGTGTGATCGACAGTGGTGTCCCAGAAGTAAACGAGGTTCCGGGGACAGTAATGCTCGTGTTGGAGACGCACAGAGGATGCCAGGTACAACCGAAGGAAATGTTCTGAACAGTTTTCTCAGCTTTAAATGCTATACACACCCCAACCAAAAAACCCGACATGCAAGGGTGCGCACCTCGGTGGGTACAACTACGGCGCTGCGATCATTGCCAGGGCCGACCACCTCTGTGATGCGAAGATACGATCCACGCACGTTCGAACCAACATCGAAAAAGAATCTCTTCTGTCCAGAGCGAAGCATCTGCCACCAGCCACAACTTTCGTCACGCCTTCAACAATAAACTGCGCGCATTGTGCATAGCCGTTGGGCCAGCAAAAAGTACGTGCCCCAGTGGAGCTACGAAAAGCTGCACGCACATCTACATATGCTGAACAGACACGTTTACACCTTCTTTCCGTGGATATACTGCATCTCAATTATGAAGCTGCAAGTATATGTTTTCAAACCTCACCTGAGCGTTCGAAGTTCTCGTCCTCCACATATGTCACTAAGCATAAATCACGGCTAAACCCGCAGAGCAAGTTCGCGGGAAGCAGCCCGTCGCGCGCGCACCTTGTCAGGGCCGGCGCCCTCGACGAGACCCCCACCAGACGGCGGTGCAGAAGGACCCTGCCCCCTCACGCCGCTTCCCCGTCAACCTGCGACCTACACCTTTCCTAAAGGCAAAAACAGCGCACTTCTCAGCGTCGCAACAGCTGGCACCTATAACCATGCCTGCACCGGGAACGAGTGCGAGCAACCTGCAGCGACCGTTGCCGTAAACCCGGCACCCAGCGTGGACCTGGCTATTCAAGGCGTGTACACAAACAGCAACAGGTTGTTGAAGAAGGCACAGACAGGTGATCCACACCCGAGGACTCACCACGCCGTTAGCAAAAAAGGTGTTACTGCTGTGTCCTCCGGCTGTGGATAGATTGGCGATGCCGTCGATAATTTCGTCAACAGCACCAGGTTCTGCTGGGATATGCACAGAGGGAAGTTAGAGGCTGCACAGACAAAGAGAGCTTGCACTGTATTTGGGATCGAAGCAACTTACAAGCTCTACCGTGTCTACAGGCCTCGAAGCGCTGGGATCGGTAAGGCCCAAGACGGTGCACCTCGGGGCTCCTCTGTGCATGCAGTGACACGCGCTGCAAGCACTACACAGCTACGTGGGCAATGGAGTGCTGAACTGCGTATCGCAGTCTTATCTCCCGCACGTGGCTTATTGTGCCACACGACGTGCCAGAGAACCTTTGGAGGATGCTTGCACGTACTTGCGAAAGGTCCGATGGGTGCACAAAACGACACGAGGGAAATAAGAAGTTACCCGAGGCAAGAGGCAGTTGCTGGTGTGCGTCATTCATGGCACTGAGGGCCTGTGCGAAACTCACCCACCTGCCAGGGCACTCACAAGACGCCCCCGGTCAGGTTATCCCCGGGGCCTGTTTTCCGGCACTTATCCTTCTCGCAGCTGCCGGTACAGCGATGGTACCCAAAGCTAGCAATCTGCTGACAGCAGCCGACAACGCCCCGGACACGCCCGGACACGCCAAGTTTTCTCCGCTCAAGCGCTACAGGTATCTAGCGCAGATCGTGAGCGGACAGCGGAGCCGCAGCCCATAAGATACCCGGAGTTGTTTGATCCGCCGTCTGGAACGATCAACAGACTCCTTGCCGCGGTGCCACCTCGCTCTGCACGGCAATCAAATCTCCCCAAGTTGCATATAGTTACATACAACGAGAGAACGGTAGAGACCTGCTACGTATGAAGATGTGCAAACATGTCACGAGGCAACCGCGCTCCGCTTTTGGGATCTGTCGGGCGAATGAGCTGAGCAGCACGGCACAGGAGGCAAGGCGGGGAAACGGGCAAACCAGATATCCTTAGAAAGCGTCCCCGAGGATTCTCGCCAACGTCGAAGAAAAATACCTGCAGGTGAAAGATGTTTTCATCAGTTTCTGAGATGAAACCGCGTTCGCTGAAAATGCATAACCTTATAGAGTCCTTTGCCTGCGTCAGGTTGCAGTGTAAACGATGTGTAGTCGATCAAGGATGTCCGCTTCGACTACCTCGCTGTCGCACTGACATCCGGACCTTAGTTTCGAGCTGAAGTTCCTTCGTTGTGAGGGATCCTTCATCGTAGTTGTTCGATGCATAGTAGTTCAAGTAATCCTGCAGGCGATGCATACATACGCATGGAGTCCTGTGAGACAACAACTCTTCCTACAAATACCGTTGGCGAAGATTATCATCGCACAATAAAGGTGGGCAATCCAAGCGTCGCTGTTTCTCTACAATATGAGCAACTAAGGATTTAATTTGCAAAATGTAGTGTGAGCTTTGCAGCACGTACCACAAACCATGCGATGCCAATGGCTGGCACGATAACTGTCGAACGAGTTCCCGCTGCTTTCTCTGAGATCTTGAGGTAACTGTCAAATACGTGTGAGGCGCTTCCCACCATCAGTCTGAATTAGGCCTGTTGTCTGTTGCGCTACCAATTCAAGGGAGCACAACCGAGTGTTAGGCTGTGGAGCCATGTGCGTTGAAAACAAGGGCCCGGAACTGTGCTTCGCTTGCATGTTCAGTTACAACATCCACATATATATGCGCAGCGTTCTCTACCCCGGGCCGAATACAACTCGCAAATTTTCGTCACACAATTGTGTCACAGGAAAGGTGATTTGCTCACCGTCCGCGGGCGTTTTCCTTCAGATCTAGATAGAAAAGCTTCGATTCGACCTGGAACGCAAGTTTCGAAGGGCTCACGCACACTCTTCTGCGTAGTTTCTTCAAGATACAGTCTAAACACACTTAACTTGCACCAAACAAGTGTTGATAACGCTTCAACAAAATAGAACTGATGTATACACATTTGCTTAAGCAGTGCTCGCCTCACCTTCAGGGTCTTGGTCACAACCTCTTTGTCTGCGTTTGTGTAGCCTCCCGCCATGCTTGTTTCCAGACAAACACAGATACCAAAGTGCGATAAATGCCGTCAAGCTACTGCGTTTACTTTGACGCGTAAGGATCTGGGAACCTTGGCTCCGCTTTGAGGAAGAGACTTTTCTGTCCCGCTGCTCTCAAATGAAATCTCTTCCACCTCATATTTCTCTCGAATCAAGTTAATCGATTGAACGGGCGGGGGAAGTTTCGGTAGTTTCCGACTCTCCGTCCGTGCTTGTAGTTGTTAAACTAGGGTTGTGAACAGATCTGTAGCGCCCTCAGATATCCCTCTGGATAAATCCAAGGGATGAGAGTTTTCATGAGAGAGTCACAGAGACGAATAAAATTGCTTGCGTGTTGCGTCACTGTCCGTTGCGGTGGGTTCAAGCGAAGGTTACAGGCAGGATTCAGCCTGTCTTCAGGCCTCGAAACCCGTGAGGTGTCCCTTTTAAAACATCGTCAGGACTAGGGAAGGCGGAAGGCGATTTTATGTGATAATAGTGGGCAGCCCGACTTTCAGCCTGTATCTAAGCAACTTGTTCATCGCGATATCGCGATAAGGCTGAACATCGAGCGAGCTGATTATGCTAGCTTATAAGAGTTAAACTGCCCTTAAATGCAAACAGCGGGAAAAGCCAACAGAGGAATTGCTGTGTCATTTTGCAGCGCACCATCAAAGAAGGCGAACTGCCGCCACAATCGGTTGCTCGACTCTGACCACACAAGCACGCGCAGCCCGACTGCGTCCAGAAAAATAAGGCTTGGGAGGTATCGCATTTTGTCCTTCATGGCCAACACTGATGCTGCAATGATGACGGAGGGTCCAGTGCCTATAATCGACATCAAGCCCTTCCTTACTTTTGAAGAGAGTAACCCCGCCGCCCAAGCAGTTATTCAGGCGTGGGATAAAGCCTTCTCAACAGTAGGTTTTGCTGTCATTGTCGGTCACGGTGTCCCCGAGGAGGTGGTGGTGGACACCTATGCAAAGGCAAACGATTTCTTTTCGCTTCCCATGGAGGACAAGATGAAAAGTTGCCTGGGAAAAGGATACGGAGTCGGCGGTTACTTGCCGCCTGGCTTGGAGAGCGTGGGTAGCTCAAAAAAGGGGGCACCTCGGAAGCCAAGCGATATCGTAGAAAACATTCTAGTGCACTATCGCGAGAGTGATGTCATTCCAGAAAGGCCAGCTGGATACAAGGATAGTGTCTACCGGTAAGGCTTGTTGAAATCAGCCTCTACTTTCTGAAATCTCTGCCAAAATAGTGCTCTTGTGTGCGGTTCGTATTCATTCGTTGAGATGCTGCATCACCTTAAATTTATAAGGATGTACAAATTTCGGAGCGTGTACCGGAATGTGACTCACTTTCAGAATCTTGACAGGTATTGGGAAGCTGTAAACAAGTTGCTGTTACAAATAATGGAGCTGTCTGCAGTTGCTTTAGGCCTTCCGAGATCTCACTTCAACGAGAGCTTTGCTTCCCCGAGTAACGTCTTGCGTCTTGCGCACTATCCGGATGAAAAGGTGAGCTTACCCGTTTTTTTGAGTAGGTGCACCCAGCCGCCGTGCGCATAGGACTTTTTACCAACCTTTACTCATAAACTCCCCCGTTATCTTGTTCCTCCTCGGACGAAGCCGACCCCTTGTCTGCTTGCGCGTAGTGATGGCAAGTCACTTGTTCTCGACCGTGATCTCTTCACGGAGAGTGTATAGTTAACCCAGTCACTAGAACAATCATGGCTTTGAAGCACCACGTGTCTCTGTACACAGAATCCGAAGCCCGGGCAACTCCGCTATGGTGAACACACCGACTACACAGGTATTTTTCGAGCCAATGAAAATGCTTTGCGACTTTGGAGTTCGGCTTGGCAGTTGTCAATGTGTCACACCATTTGCAAAATCAAGGACCCTTTGCTTTCAATAACTGTTGTACACCTCTTTGGATGCCGTGACTTATTTGTGCAAGCCTCTTGTTGTCGATCACAGGCTTCACTATTCTAAAGGTCGACCAGGTTCCCGGATTGCAGGTATGTCTGTGGTCTTCTTTGTTTCCGTTGGCCCGAGGATCCAGTCATACTTACGCCGTACTTTCTCCACTTTACGCCCGCTGGGTTGCTGGCTCTGATTGCATAGAAACCGTGTGTCGTAAGCGCCGAACTCACCAGGGATCAGGTTGTGCCAGGTGAAGCTGCAAGACGGTTCTTGGGCTGACATCCCATACATTCCCGGTAGCTTCATTGTCAACGCGGGCGACCTGTTGCAGGTCTGCGGGCCTTTATGATTCAAACCTTCACTGCTGTTCGAAACCCCATTTTTCCCGCACTGACTGAAGCTATGCATTTCCGTCAATAAGGGAGCCTGTCTGGATACCAAGTGGCGGTTTCGCTGGCAGGTATGGACGAACGATCGCTGGTTGAGTAATTTACATCGAGTGCAGATCCCACCCTGTGATTTAGACGGCAATACTGAAAGGTACCGTTCGAAGGCTGGCGGACATACTGCCCTAGGATCTCACATCTAGGGGCTTAAGCTGGTCGTCTTTCTACTCCTAGTCCCCAATGCAAAATAGGTTAATTGGCATTAATCATGGTATCAAAAGACGTTTCCTGCCACAACCTCTCGTAGAGTTGAAGCTTGAGGCACCTGACTTGGGCATCGATTGCTGGTCTCTTAGCGTTGCAACTGGGCGTTTCACTCGACGATAATCTCTCATCTCGGACCCCTTACGATCCAAGGGCGGGCCTGCTTCTATCGCCCCAGCTGAAAGACTGTGTGGGCAAAGTGAGGAACGCGGAGTCCGACTCTTGAGACCCAGCGATCTCGCTGGCTGCTGCTGACCAGTGAGCAGTGCGCGGGCATTCATGGGTGCAGGACCTCAATCGTATTCTTTACAGGCCCCCACAACGACACCCTCGTGAGCTGCCTGCCCACGTGTCTCGCAGAAGGGGATCGCCCGCATTACGAGCCCATTAAGGCCGGCGAGCACTTGTGGCAGCGTATAAATGCCAGCAATGTGACGTGAAGTCCCCAAAGAGACCGGCTGCCTTAGGAGCCCATCCCGGCCAGGGACACTCGTGGCAGTAGATACCTGGCGAATCGTGATATGAGGTCGCCAAGGGCTTGCATGTAACGCCACTTGGAGTAGTGGGAACATGAAGTCTTTACTCTCTCCGAGGGAACGATTTTGTGACTACTGTGCTGTGCATTATTACTCGCAAACATGTGTACTCTGTGTCCCAAGGCATCACCTGCACGGAAAGGCTGTTTAACGAAAACAGTGGATAGTGGATGGAGGCACCTGGATTCAGCAGCAGCGTTAACTATGCGCGATGACACTCACCCGAACCCGCACGAAAATGATGCTGCACAGTTGCCGCTAGCTCCACGCTTAGACGAACAGTAGGAGCTACGAGAATGCAAAGTATCTCGCAACAAAAAAGGTATTTGCATTCTATATGGGAGCATCGAATATGGAAATCAAGTTTAAAGAACTGTAAGCAAAGAGCTGGGCTCCCACAACAAAAGCCCATCAAACCCTTATTTTCGCTTCTCGTTTTCTGCAAGAAATTGTGTATTGATTATGAAACTTGAATTCTCAAAGAGTCCCGAATGTCACGGACTCGTATCGATGATGTAAAGCCTACATGCCCAAGTTACTAGTTAGGCCCGTTATTTACCGAACGTTACGTGAGGCGCTCACCGGTGACGACAGAGACCATGAATGCCGGAGAGCTTTTGTAAGCGAATTCTTTAATCGAAAGCGTTTCAGAAAATACTGTCTATGCGATTTCGCATTAAGGGTAGGGTGCCAGCTTCCCACGAATTAAAAAATACTGATTACAATTTCCATACTTAGCAGAATTAAAATTAAATTGTAGAGATGCCACCTGTTGAAAATTATAGCGCAGAATTTTGCAACATGACCCCCTATTTTTATTGGCTAGGGTCCAAGAATGGGGTGTCCACGTGGTATCAAAAAAATCTGAGGCGATTCTATCGAATCATTTTCGAGATATAATTTTTATGGCAATTGTATTACCTAATCTGCTTGTTTTTATTCTACAAAAAATAGATCTCGAAATTGGTTCGATAGAATCGCCTCAGATTTTTTTGATACCACGTCGACACCCCATTCTTGGACCCTAGCCAATAAAAATAGGGGGTCATGTTGCAAATTTCGCCTCTAGGAATTTTTGAAAGTAATTATTTTATTTATCGATTAAATATGGGATTTGCTATCAACTTGAATTCCAGAAAATGTTTTGAAGCCTTCCGGCACCCTACCCTTAAAAAATCGGGCTGACGTCCAGCCTGGAAAAAGCATATTTTCAGAATCGCGAGTTTGTGATGGGCGCTGATGACGTGTACACGATTGTACACTTAATTTTTGATGGATCTTGTCGTCTTCGAGTCGTTTGAAAAATTCGGATCGATTTTTTCGTGATTTCTGTTTGCGCTGTACTCGGTGGGGTGACACGCTTCATCGTGAGCGCAAGCCATGTCCAGTGTGGTGTGTGATATCATTAAAAAAATCACGGCAGTTTAAGCGGTTTGTATTCATGGGCCCTTCGTAGTGGTGGCTGTTCAAAAATTCAATTTCTTTTTGACAAACTCGGGTCCTCGGGACCTCGTATCGCTACTTTCGTTTGGTGGAAATACTGTACAGTATATACTGCGAGAAAGTGCCCTATACAAGAAATAGCGAACAGCGTGGCTTCCTTCGACCACAGACTTAAGCGGGGATGCAGGACACCTACGCTGTCTCTGCACCAGTATGAACGATTGTTGAATCGAGAGAGGGGCAAAATATGTCGTAATATGCAAGACAGGCCGCCACGCGGCACCAAAAGACCTTCGTTGGAATGATTCTGGATGAGGTCGGTATAGCTCGTCTTACCGGCATCGTCAGTGGCATGTGAAATATCTAGAATCGCGCCCACACTGACATGCCGACAGCTTGTCTTATCGGCTCGCCGCTCGCGTCGGTGGCATGCGAAATATGTAGAATCACGCCACGCCGGATGTCCAGTAGGTTCCATTGGATGACCATTGATTGTTTTAGTTGAAGTGGGGATGTACTTTCCCGGTCAATCGGTCAAGGTCATTCGGGCGACAGGCGATGATATCGCTCCGGGTTGTGACAATGACTTAATAACACGACTGTGTTCAGAACTCTCAATGGAAGAAACAATTTCCAGTCACGTCATCAATAATACCTTAACTCAACTTGTCTACTGCTGAATAACTTGATTTACGCATGCCAGCATATCTGCACTACAAGACGTTTTGTGCAACAGAGGAGGCAGACTATTATATACACTAACTATATATACATATGTACAATATTGGCCTCCCCTGACTACTGCCAACACTGAGGCATAATGCACTGTGTTGGTCGTTATTGCAATGATCCACAAAGCATCACCCCTCTTATCAATTCCAGTTCCTTCAAATCGCGCATCTACGTATCTGCCTCTCTGCTCATCCCAAAATCTCGGTCTTGAAAGCTGAGCAGACTTGGGTGTGTAACGACATCGATCCCCAAAACGGTGTCACCCATAACTATGTGCTGCTTCTGCAGCGAGTCTAATTTTGTGCCCAAAGTACAGCCACCGTTCTCATTATTGCGAAACGCCATACGTCATTGGAAAAGACTGCGATCCACCTGTGCAGTTCCATTAACCATCGTGTCAGGCCATCTGATGCCGGGTCAAAATACCATCTGCCGTTCCTTGCACCTTGCAGCCAATACTTCTTTTGTCCACAATCTTTCTCCCAAGCACAAACGGACCTCATATGGCAGATATGCTCGCGGCCTCCTCACCTCTGCGCTGCTCGGGATTAAAGCAGGATGCCATGGGACTCGGGAGGGTCCTCGGGAGGGGCCTTTGGCGCGCACCTGAGATCCGCGGCGCAAGTGAGGTGTCTGTAGGCTGTTGGGCACTCCCACGTGGCGATTGATCAGCGCACGTGTTTGAACCTGCTTTGCCAGCTCGGCAAGTCTAAGTGTGTTTGCCGTCTCCTCATGGTCGATGGCGAGTGGCGAGACTGCAGCCAACATGATAGTCTTGCTGTTGCCACCCAGGGCCACCTTCAACAGCTTCGTGAGGGTGCTGCTGCGGAATTCCGGAGCCAGCTCTCCCCTGCAAGCAGCGACAGACATCTCGCTTATGCACACGCCGCGGCAAGCAGGAAGAAGCACGCCCTGCACAGTGCCCCTGCAAGACCATCATGGAATCCACTGGACTGAGGGGTGCGTACCGGTTGCCCTCCGCGAGGCGGTGCATGGCTTGGCCGAGGCCAAAGAGCGACTTGTTAATTACCAACTGCTCGGCGGTGTGTGACATGCCGTCGTTCTGAGAGCTTCCTCGCTCCTGCAATGAGGCGGGGTGAGCGGCGTCAGCCGGAGCAAGCTGACTGGAGAAACACGCACATCGCGCACTCGGGCGGGCGCGCACCTGGTACATGCGCGGGTCAGTGCGGGTCAGTCCCTCGCTACCGGCAAGGTCAACGAGGAGTACTGAGGCGCTAAGCGTCGCCTGCTGCAGGTCCCCGGGGTAGTTGGTCCATCGTGCTGGCTGCTCAAGGTGCCTTGTGACCCTGAGGTCGAGGAACATGTGCGAGCGGTGCGTCACGCCGTCGGGATGGCAGCGCCGGCGGTCCTCCGCGCGTCGCACCACGCGCCCCACCTCCGCCGCGTGCGCCGCCTCCACCATATTCAGCCCGTCCACGTAGAAGGTGGCTCCCTGGTCCGCGGTGCGCACCCGGAGGTGCTGCGAGTGGTTCGCCGGCCCGGAGGCGGACAGGTCCGTCACCTTGTCTCCGTACACCTCATACACCCCGACCTGAAGGGTGACCTGCTCCCCCACAGAAGCTGCAGCCTGCACGCGGTTGAACAGCTCCTCCACGAGCCGCGGCCACAGATGGGTGATGGAGTGGGTCTTTCCTGTGCCCCGCTGACCATATGCTATCAACGTGGTGTTATACCCTGTGCACAACAGGGCTCCGTCCCCACAACATCAGTTCCCCACCACCATTGCTGCGAGACAGTGCAAACACACCGCCAGGCACCTTGGCTGGCATAGAAGCCCCAGCACATTGTGCACGTCTCGCACGCGGGTTTCGCTCTGCTCGGCGTCGGTATCACCGTGCTATCACACGCATTTATCGGGAGCGCCCCCAAGCAAGCAACCATTGACCTTCCCTAATTCTTCACTACAGAAACTCACGCCCTCGATTCCGTCATCGAAGACTGGCGCTGAGACATCTTTCGGAGCGCATGCCGTGGAAGGCGGCTTGCTCCTGGCGCTGAGACATCTTTCGGAGCGCAGGCCGTGGACGGCGGCTTGCTCCTGGCGCTGAGACATCTTTCGGAGCGCAGGCCGTGGACGGCGGCTTGCTCCTGGCGCTGAGACATCTTTCGGAGCGCAGGCCGTGGACGGCGGCTTGCTCCTGGCGCTGAGACATCTTTCGGAGCGCAGGCCGTGGACGGCGGCTTGCTCCTGGTGCGGCCTCCTCCACGCCTGCTGCCGGCGCGGCGTCACGGGGCGAGGATCCTACCTTGCCAGACGTGGTGTAGGATGGACATGCCGAGCTGTTCGAAAATGAGGTTATCTCCGGCGTAGTTCGGGTGCTCCGGCGACACCGACCAGTAGCACCGATCGAAGTGGAACCGGGCTCCATTCTTCGCATCCTCGTCGCCATCGCGGGTCACTCGCACTTCGTCGCCCAGCATCGCCACGCCCTGCAGCTGCTGCATCGCCACTTCCTTCGCCGACATCGGCCGGACCCGCACCACCACACAGATCGTGTCCACGTCCTCCTCCACGCCTCCCGGCCCCGGCCCCGGCGGCCGCTCGCGAACCGGGGACCGCTCGAACGCAGCCCGCTCCGCTACCGCCGCTGCCATCTCCGTTCGGCGGTCCCCAGCAACAGCCTGAGATGAGCTCTCGGCTCCCCATGCGTTTCGCCGGGCCGGGCTCTGTCCCCTCTGATGGGGGGACCTCCTGGGCACCCCACCCTGGAGCGGAGTTGGCCCACGCCAGGCACCGTCTGCGGGCACCACCGCCCCGGCCATAGGCTGCGACCTCACTGGCACCGCACTCCATGGGCGTGCCCTCTGGGGATCTGAGAGTGCCTCGAGGCCGGGAGCCCCCCCCGCTGACATCGGGGCCTGCGTCAGGCTGACGCTAGGGGTGGTGAGGGAGGGTGACTGCGGCCATGAGTGACCTGCGATGTCACCACTCCAGGGCGGCTCCTGGCCAGTTCCGGGGGTCATGCCTTCATGCGCGCTCGAGGTCACCATCGTGGAAGGAGTCGCAATCGCACTGGGATCCTCACGGAAGTGGAAGGGTCCTTCAATCGGTACCCCCGCCCAGGCGGCGCTCGGTGAGCCCAACCGCCCCTCGGGACTCGGCCTGTCAGGAGACCCGTGGGTGGAGGGGGCGCCGCAGGCCTGAGCCATCGCGCGTTCTGCGAGGTCCTCCATGGCGGCCGCGCGGGTTGCGCCATGCTTCAGCACGTCGTTTTCCTGGCGCAGCCGCTCCAGCTGCGCCTGGACCTGCTGATGCTGCCGCGCCTCCTCCTCGAGCGAGAGCCGCAGCTCCCGCAGCTCCCCCTGCAGCTCCATGTCCGCACTGGCGGGGGTGGCAGCGCCAGCGCCGAGGTGGCTCTTCGAGGCGAGCGCCAGCCACTCTGCCCGGGCCTCTCCGCGCCGCATCCACCGCGTCCACGCGCGCTGCAGCCGCCGCTCGCCGCTGCGCCGCAACAGCAGCTGCCGGCGCCGCCACTCCACCCTTTGCAGCTTGAGCGCCTCCATTGCGGTCTCCATCAGCTGCCGGCGCCGGCGCCGCCACGTCAGCTCCTCGCACCGCTGGCGCCACACTCGGAGCCGCACTCCCGATCGCCAGTCGCCAAAGCACCGCCTCGCATGCCGCTGCGTGGCGCGGCCCTGTAGCCGCAGCAGCGCCCGCGTCTGCTTCAAGGCCTGCCCCGCCTGCTCCAGCCAGCCCGCCGCGACCCGCGACAGTGTTCGCCCTCGGTACCGCTCTGCCACGCCGGCCAGCCTATACCTCCGCGCCTCCTGCAGGCCGTGGTAGTAGCGCCACGCCTGCCACATGCGCCGCAGCCGCCCGCGCTGTATCACTCTGTCGATGCGGCACCGCCGTGTCATATCCCCCCGCGCTGCCCTCATGCTCTGCAGCTGCTCCTCCCGCGCTTCGCCCACCGCCACCGCCCATTCACACATCGCGCGTCGCAGATGGCCCTCTTCGCGCCGGGTCTGCGCGCGCCGCAACCGCCCTGCAACCGCCCTCGAGGCCTGCACCGTCAGCTCCCAGCCGAGCAGCACGGCTAGTCCCAGACGGTCCCTTGAGCGGAACGCCAGCCGCACCACCGCCGATGCCGCACTCCGCCGCCCGGCCGCGTGTTGCGCCCACGCTGCCACCATGGAGCCAAGCGCATACCTTTCTCGTCGCCTGCCCGTCCACTTTAGTAATCCCTGCTGCTCGCGGCGCCACGTGGCCACCGCATGCCACGCCTGCAGCACCTCCGTAGTGCAGCGCGCAACGGCGCGGCGGCTCCCATGGGAAGCCATTCGCCGACCCCACGTTAAATTCCACACCGCTCCATTCCACGCGGCCAGAGCCCTCAGCATGCGCGCCCGCGCCATGCCTCCCACGCCCGCCTCCAGGGCCGAGCGCTTCCGCCGCAGCGCCGCCACCGCCGCCGCCCAGCATTGCACCGCTGCGCCGCAGAAGCGCGCCCTTCTCCGCGCCGCTGCCTGCGCGACCACCGCCTCGTGCCTACACCGGAGGCAGTGGCGCTGCAGCCACCCGGCCATGGCAGCCCCAAGATGGCGCCGCCTTGTCCGCTCACCTACCGCTCTCCTGCACCGCGCCAGCCGCCGCCCCTCGCAAGTCAGTGTGTGCCACCAGGCCGCAGCGCCGCGCATACGGCGGTTGCGCGCGCGCGCCGTCACCCGCCCCGCACACCCGCGTGCTGCCTCCTCTAGTCGCGTCCTGAGGTACCAGCCGGCCACCGCGGTGCCCAGGCACCGCCTGGTTTCGGCCGTCTCGCTCTTCATGCGATACCGGCGACGCTCCACCCGCCGGCTCACCCGTCCCCACCACTCTCTCATAAGCCCTCGAGCGGATGACCACCGCAGTCTCCTGAGAGCTCCCCGCACGGCCGCGGCGCACTCCCGGCGCTGCGCCGCCGCCGCCGCCCACCCCTGCAGCGTGCGCCGCTTGATCCCCACGGCTCCGCGCTCCCCCACGCACCGCGTCATGTGCGCCGCCCACTGCTTTCGCACGAGGACCTTGGCCCACCCCTGCAGCGCCTTGCGGGCCACCTGCTCGTCCCAGTGGTGCACGGCCTGCTTCAAGCTCATCGCCCAGGCCCCGCTCTGTCGTATGCTCTCGAATGCTGCACCTGTCCATGCCCTCAGGGCCGCCAACGACTGCGCACGCGCCTTGCCCGCCTGAGCCCGCTGCAGTATGCGCCTGGCGGCCTTCTTGTCGCCGTGCCACGCGCCCCACATGCACAGCACGCGCAGCGCCCAGGCGCCCTGCACCTTGGCACTCAGGCATCGGCCCCGACTGCCGGCTCTCGCCAGGGCAGCCCAGCGACTGAGCACGGCGTGTGACGCACGCCTCTGCCGGGCTTCCACCAGCGCCGCCGCCGCTCTTCGCCCGACCCCGCTACCATGCGCCACCTGTGCCCACGCCTGGGCGCTTTCCCGCAGAAGCACCGCCAGGCGCCGCGCCCCTGGGGCGTTCTGCAGCACACGCCTCGTCCACCTCGCCCGTCCGGCGCTGGCAGACCAGCCAGCTAATGCCCCGCGCGTGACACGGCACATTTTCCGCAGCAGGGCCTTGGAAGCACGCGCGCGGGTGGTGGCAACCGAGGCGACGTCCGCCCGCCAGATGCGGAGCAGGTCCCGCACTAGGATCTCCAGCCCGCGCCGCTCCTCCGCCATCTGCAGCCTGGCCCGGCTCGCCGCCGCCGCCCATGCATGCAGCAGCGCGACCGCATGGGCGTGCCGCCGACGTATCCGCACGCGCAGCACCGCCGCCTGGCTCACGCATGTTGCTGCGGTGCAAGACACCCATGTCTGCAGCGCCGCCCGCAGCAGAACCCCATGCCGCCTGGCCCGGCCGAGTCGCACCGCGTTGGCGTCCGCCGCTTGGCAGCGGCAATAGAGCCCCCAACTCCTCAGCACCCTCCGCCGGAGTCGCGTCACCACACGGTGGCGCACTGCCTGCGCAGCAGCAACGCGGCGCGCCCCCCTGCCCACCGTGCACCGCGCCCAATCATGCAGCACTCGCCTCAACAGTTCCTGCGCACCCCTCCCCCACGTCCCGCTGTGAGGCGCCCCTCCGTATTGGTGGCGCACTCTGCCCGCGCCTCGCCATGAGGAGCACCGGGGCATCCGCACTGGCGGTCACCGTTCGATGTAGGAAAGAGATCCGGCGACTAGAGTGACGCGAGAGGATGCCAACCAAAATCCGCCCGACCATCACCTCAAAGGACAGCTGCGCATTCAGGAACAGAGCGGCGGAGCAGGGGACGGCACCACAAACTGCTGCGAGGCATGCTGACTCAACTCACGCGTCAGCACAACCGTGGGGGAGAGGTTAGCATTCAGGGACATGGCAGAAACTTGACTTGGCACTTCACGCGCACAACTGGCCGGTGCCAAATGACATCGAGCATCCTGCTGGTACAGGGCACACCGAGGCGAAAGCGTGTGTGCTTACGTGCGGTGGAACATCGCCCAGGCGTCGATTGCATTGGGATTTCGCACGCACGCTACACACACGGCTAACTTCGAAATGCTCTCTCGCCTCACATTTCGCCATTGTTAGGCTGTGAGTCTCCGCACCTTGCTGGCGGCCGTCTTGACCGTCCATGATATCCAGCTTGCCACAGCCACACGCGTCACGATGCGGTCATGCCGCGCTCTCCCCCGCTGCACCAGCGCCCGCCTTGCGCGCAACCGCTGCATCACCGCTCGCCATGCTCGGGCGGCGGTGCTTCCCCGGTGCCGTGCACACCACGCTTCCACGCGCCGCGATGCGCCCCGGCTGCGTCGTGCGGCCTCCAGGCGCAGCATCCAGCAGGCGAAGCTGTGCGCCCGCCTGCGGCGCTCCATCATGCGGGGCGCCCGCTGGACTCCTTTGCGGCGCTGCGCGTGTTCATCGGCGTACGCCTGCCACGCCTCCGCCACGCGCCGCATCCGCGACTGCTTTGCGAGAAGCAAGGCGCTCGCGTGCATTCTGTTCCTCTGGCTCTTTTCCTGCACCACCTGCGCCCACGCTCGGCAGCTTCTGCGGCGCTGGCGTGCGATCCTTCGCCGCAACAGTACCCGCACCCGCCGCAAGGCCGCGCAGTGCACCGCCCATGCGACCAAGGACAGGTGCTTCCTCCCGCGCCGCGCCTGCGCCACTTTCCTGCGGCTGATGGACGCGCGGCGCTGCCACCGCGCCCAACCTTCCCACGCCCTCGCTCGATGCCGTGCGAGGACCTGGAGGCGCATCGCGCGTGCCGCGTCCACGCTCCGCAGATTCGCCCCCCACTCGCGGAGCGCCGAGCGGCAGGCGCCGGTCGACACCAGTGCCGCCACCTGGTGGGCCGTGGATTTCAGGCGGTGCGCACAGTGGGCGCGCTCGGCCCAGTTGCGCAGCGTGTCGAGCTGGGTACGCTCAGCGCCCAGCATGAGTAGCCGGCGGACCCGGTTGCTACGCAGGGTGACGCGGCGCCAGCCCAGCCAGGTATGCACGGAGATGGACTGGTGGCGGCGGTGCTCCACGCGCTGCTGGAAGGCCGATGCCATTGCTCCCTGGATGCTGCGCCGCGCCGTCCGCTCGACCCACGCGTGCCACGTGGTCATGAGCGCGCGTTGCTTGCTGCGCAGGTGGCGGCGCTTGATCCACGCGGTGCGCCTCGCGCCTCGCCGCCACGCTCCCAGCACGGCCCGCTTGGCGTGGTCGCACTTCTGGTCCTCGAGGGACCGCTCCCGCGCCGCTCGCACCGTGGCGCGGAGCGCAAGCAGACTCTTGATGCGCCACGCGGTGACGGCGCTCCGCATCGTGGCTCGCGCCTCCAGCACGACTGCTTCCCACTCCATGCATACCTGCTTCTGCCGGCGTACGCCCATATGCCACAGGCCTCGCAGCGCGCGCTGCCGCTTACACCGCGACGCTCCGCTGACATGTGCCCAGCTCCGCAGCTGCTGCTTCGAGCGCCGCGCTTGGTGCACCAGGCCAACATGCTGCATCCAAGCCACTCCGGCCGCGCGCGCCTCTCCATACTCGCGCCACGCACGGAGGGCCTCCGTCTGCCGCCGCTCCATACTCCAACCCTGCCGCCGCCGCAGCGCCCGCCGCACCTCCGCGGCCCGCCTGGTGTGCGCGACCCACCACGCCGCAGCGTTCTCAAGGGTTCTGTGCGCCCGCCGCTGCAACGCCCTCGCCACCAGCACTCCGCGCCGCCGCTTCGATGCCGTGCCCGTCGCCCACTTGAGGATGACGCAGGCGAGCGCTACGTGTGCGATCCTCTCGCGGAGACGCCCCACCGCGAGGCGCTGGGACCAACCAAGGAAGGCCTGCGCCTGCCACCCGAGCAGCTCCCTGCGCAGCTTCTGAAGGCGGAGCCAGGCCAGGGTTGCCGACCGTCTCGTGCGCTCCTCCTGGCCAAGCGCCGCCGCCGCTGACCACCACCACAGGTGCTGGGCCATGCGGCGCCTGCGCAGCTGCCTGAGCGCCTTGGCGCCAAGCTGCCGGTGCGGCCCCGCGTGGCACTGAATGTGCTCACGCCACCCATCGAACGCGCGTCTCGTCGTGGCTCTGGCGAGCAGTCGCCCTGCCCACCGCGCTCGTGTTCCGTGCGCCCGCCGCACCTCCGCCTGGAGCACCCAGCCGGTCAGAGCCTCCGAGACGCTGCTCTGCGCCAGCCGCAGCGCCGCTCGCGCCTGCAGGACCGTGGCGAGCTCCGCGGTGCGCGCCGCTTGCTCGCTGGCGGCGCTCCACGCCTCCATGGCCCGCCGGGCGTAGCTCGTCTTCCCAACGGTCGCCACATGGGCGGCGAGATGCGCGCGTCCGTGCCATGCCCAGATGGCCGCCCGCATCCCTGTTTCCCTTCGCCGCCCCAGCGCCTTGGTGACGCAGCGTCGCATACGCCCCTGCTTGGCTGTCCAGGAAGCCCACGTTAGCACCGCCAGCTGGCATTGCACACCGCCACGCCGGCACGTGGACCTGCGGATGACAGCATTGCGGCGAGCCTCCCGCGCCCTGCGCTCGCCCCACATCCACAGCGCCTTACGAACCAGCGCCGCCGCCCTCCTGTGCGCCATCGCTGCCCCACGTGACGCGACCTGCTGGAGCTGGCGCGCGCACCGAACCACGTCCCACCATGCCTGGATCGTAGCGCTTGCACAGCGTAGCGCTTGCCTACGGAGATAGTCAACAACGTGCTCGCGGCACTGGCCGAGCTCCTCCATGCCCTGCACCCAAGCATCCAGAGCTTGCTGCGCTAGCCGGCGGGCACCCTTCACCGCGCACGTCACCAGCAGGATGTCCCTCTCCTGCGCCCGCACCACCTGGCGGCCCCACGCCACCAGCGCTCCGCCCGCTAGCAACCGCGCCTGCCCAGAAATGAACTTCTGTAGCATGCCACGCTGCTGCCGCAGCTGCACTTTGATCTGGATCCACGCCCGGAAGACCCGCCCCATGTGCCGCCGCGCAGCCTTCCGCCGGAGCCCGTCTTGTGCCCATGTCCTCTCCGCCCGACGAGCTGCGGCATCGCGCCACGTCCGAAGCGCGCACCGGGCGGCGGCGCGTTTCCACCGCTTCACTGCCCGCCTGCTGTCGTGCACCTTGGCCTCGGCGCGCTGCTGTACCTGCCACCACGCCTCGAGTGCCTCCCGGGAAGCAACCGCGGAGCGCAAGGCATCTGCCTTGATGCGCAGTGCCTCGATCCTTCCACGCAACCCCACTGCATCCAGCGTCGCCGCCTCCCAGCCGGCCAATACGGTGCGCAACCGAGTGGACCTGGCGCGCGCTGCGGCTCGCCTCGTCAGCCTCTTACACCGCGCCGCGATCTCTGTCACCTGCGCCCATCCCACCGACGCGCTGCGGAGCGCGGCGCTTGCCGAGTGGCACCGCAGCCGGAGCACCTTCTCTGCGGCTTCCCGCTTGCGAGCCACCTGCGCCATCCAACCAGCAAGCGCCACTCGGCACTGCCCGCGCCCGACAAACCTTCGCCGCAGCGCTGCCACTGCCGCGCGGCGGCATCTAGCCTCGTCCCCGTGCTCCGCCCAGGCCAGGAGCGCGCGCCCTGCTTGCCGCTGCATCGCCCTCGCCGCCGCCCGCCTGGCGACACCCCACTGGTGGAGCCGCTCCTGGGTCCTCCAGGCCCATCCGGCTAGAGCCCTGGCGGCGCCGAGCCTTGCGATTCGCAGGGCCACGCGCCGCCCCTTCCCTTTCCTGCTCTTGGACTGCAGTGCGCCTTCTTCCCACGCAGCCACAGCCGCGCTGAGCTGGCACCGCACGAGGTGGTGACGAGCTGTGCGTGCGATCCGCTCTGCCCGCGCCCTCCACCGGGACATACCCGCCCAGGCAAGAAGCGCGCGGCCGACCAGGGAGACGGCCATCCTGACCACGCAGCTCCACAGAATGCGCCTCGCCCGCCGCTGCCATTTGGTCACCTCCACGAGTCCGCCGAAGGCGCGCTGCATGCTGCCGCTCTCTCCCCGCGCGTGCACGAGCGCGCCAATCTGCTCGCGCCGCCACCGCACCCTGCAGAGTCCCGCCCACGCCTGTACGCACCGGAACACGCCGCCCCGCTCCGCCTTCCTCAGCCGCGCGACCAGCGTCTCGTGACCGGCCTTTACACCCGCCGCGCGCCGCACCCAGCCGGCAAACGCACGCCACACGCAGCCGACCTGCAGCTTCGCGGCGCACCGGCGGAGCAGGTCACACGCCGCCCGGCCGTTCGCCAGCGATTCCACCCAGGCGTCGAACGCACGCCCCAGCGCGCTCTTCATCATCCGCGCACACACCCGGCGGCCGATGGCGCGCTTCGCAGAGGCGTGGCGTGAGGCAGCCCACAGGCCGTCGAAGGCGCGCGCGAGACGCCCCAGCCGCATGCGGGCGAGGGCATTGCACAGCAGGCGCCGCCGCCTCGGGCGCTCCGCTGCATGCCCCGCCCAGCTTTGGAGTGCGACACTTGCGGCCCGCTGCATGAGCCGGCACAGTGCTCGCTTCACCACACGTCGCTGCCGCCTCATCGCCACCGCGCGCTCCGCCCAGCCACCGAAGGCGTCGCCGCTGACGCGATGCATGAGGCGCCCGACTACCGCTGCCCGTCGAGCTTCAGCGGCCTCCGCCCTTTCTGCCGCGGCCTCGGCGACTGCGCACCACCGGCGGAGCGCGCGGGCCAGCCGGGCCGGCTGCGCGCGCGCCAGCAGCGCGCCGTCACGTGCCGCAAGCTGCGCGCGCCACGCCCAGCCGGCAAACGTGCCGAGCACCAACCTCCGCGCGATCCTCGCAGTGGCCCGCGCTGCCACGACCCTGCGGCGGAGCAGCCAGCGGCTCCTCCACACCCACCCGGCAAATGCCCGCCCAGCTCGGCACGCCCCCATCCGATGCGCCACCTTGGCAGCCCAGCGCCTCCGCACGGCGGCGCGCTGCTGCTGCTCCCCCCAGGCTCGGACCGCCCGGCCGAGCAGGGCTGCCGCCCGCTCCTTCACAGCCTGTGCCGCCGCGATAGCCTCGTCTGCGCGTTGCCCTGCTGCCGCTGCCGCATGCGCCGCCCAGCCGGCCCAGGCCCGCCGGCTAACGCTCGTCATCCGCCTGAGCGTCCCGCGCTGCAGCAGACCTGCGATTCGCTGACGGTCTCTGCGGTGGTCGTCCCAGGAGCATAGGGCGTGGGCGGCGGCGGACGTCCGGGCGCGGCCCAGCGCCTCCGCAACGAAGCGCTTGGCGCGCACCTCCCACTTTGTCTGGCGCGCCCAGCCCGCAAAACCCCAAGACACACGCGCTGAGTCAGCGTACTTCCGCGTGCAGGCGTGCCAGCTGGCAACCTTCGACCAACCTTCGAATGCCCTTGCGACACTCCTGGCGGCTGCCCGGCCGAGAGCGCATCGCACCAGGAACGCCCGCCGGCGATGCGCGGCCCACTGCTGCAGGGCCTCCACGCACAGCAAGTGTGCCCGCTGCGCCATTGCCCTCGCGCCGGCCCACCGTGCATGCCGCCGCCGTACACGGTCATGCCCGAGAGATACAAACACGCCCCAGCAGGTGCGCAAGCTTCGCTGCGAGAAGGCCTCTCTCCGACGAGCTGTCAGCTGGTGCACCCGACGCCCAGTCATCGAGAGGCCGGCCCAAGCGAGCACAACCCAGCCCATACGCATGAACGCTACGTGCCTCACCACTCGGGCCAGCAGCCTTCGATGGGCGCGTGCGCCATGGTGCAGGTCTGTCCAGCTGGCGAATGAGGCGGCGGTGGAGAATGCCGCCACCCGACGCAGCATCCCGGCAGCGATCCGGGAGGAATCCTGTGGCTGCGACCTTGAGAGCTCGGCCCAACCCATGACAGCTGCGGTCAGCGTGAAGCGCGCCGCCATGCACAGCACGAGCCGCGCCCGCGTGCCCATAGCCACTGTCTCCCGCGCCGATGGTACCGGATGTGTCAGCAGGGCCCACAGCTGCTTCCGCAGAGCGCCGCCTGCCACCCTCTTCACCAGCCCCCGGCGGCGCGCCGCGTCCTGAGTCTCCTGCGCCCACTCCCGTACTGCTGCGCGGACCGCGGACATCCTCCCTCGGTGCCATGCCCTTCCGGTGACCACTCTCTGCCACCGGCGCGTGCTTCGTCGATCCTCCCAGCACTCAAACGCCAGCTGCATGGCCTGCGTTGTGGTGCGCGTCACCACCCTCGCGCGCAGCTTGTTCACCATCATGCGCTGCTGTGCCTGCCAATCAAAGTACGAGCACCAGGCCTGGAAGGCGGCCAAACAGCTCCGTGTCATCCACCGCAACGCCATGCGTCGCAGTATGCGTCTCAGATGCAGCTGTTTCTGAACTCGCCACAGCCATCCAGCGAAACCCCTGTTGAGGCCCAGATTTGCCATCCTCACTACCACGCTGCTGCACTTCGCCATGAGGTCCACCCTGCGCTCCCGGTAAGCCCCCCATGCCGAGAACGCCTTGGCCAGCTGGAAGTGAGTTAGGCGGTGGAGAGCACTGTCAAGCAACCGCTCCGCACGGACACGCCAATGGACGGCACTGTGCCAACTCTGGAACGCGCTGCTGCTGGTCGTCATGGTCAGCCGTGCGATGCAAGTTGCGGCAATCCTCCCGGCGCGGCGCCGCCATCTTGCTCCCTCCACAAACCGGACAAACGCCAGGTGCAGCAGCCCATGCCTGGCTCGGCTCAGCACCGCGCGAGCAATACATGTCAGGCGCATGGCCTCCCTGAAGTGCTCAAACCATGCCTGCATGCACCGGTGGGCGCAGTTGTGAGCAATCCTCAGCAGGCATCTCGCTACCAGCTGCCTTAGCACCCTCTCCTCCTGCACGTTGTGCACCCAGCCAGCATACGCTCGCCGACAGCTGCTGCTCTGCATCTTCTTGATCGTGTTGATGGCCAGCTGGCGCTGCTGGCAGCGGCCCTGAAAGACCTCAACCCAGGCTCCCCAGGCCCGTGCCGCACACAGATTCGACACGCGCAACGCCACATTCAAAGCCTGGGCTGTCCTCTTTGCCTTCGTTTGTGTTACCGCTTCCCATCCACGCATCGCGCTGGCTAGACTTGAGAAGCGCAATTTGCAGAGGGCGTTTGTCAGAAGCTGTGTGTTCCTGGACCGGAGGTGTCCATAAGCTACCCACCTGAGCAGGGCTCTGCTCGCCTCCTGCCGCATGAGCCGGTGCAGCGCCACACCCAGGATCCTCTGCATCTGCTTGGTTTGGGTAACGCGTTCTACCCACCCGTCAAACGCAGCGCTGCCCAACATGTTCGCCATCCGCTTGGTCACCCTCGCAAACATCGCAGAAACAGCGGCGACCTTCTCCACCTCAGCCTCGGTGCACTCTCGCCAGGTGTTATATGCCCGGAGCATCGTCCTCTGAGAGAGTCTCCCCAAGGTCCGCGCCATCACACCTCGCAACCTGATGAGGGTCTTGACTCTCCAAGCCCACCCGTCAAACGCCTGCCCCACTCGGGACATTGCCATCCTGCGCAGTACCTTGCGGGACCTCGATTTCAACAGCAGCGACTCGGAGGTATACTCCGTCCATCGCTGAAGCGCCAGAATTGGGAGCCGCTCGGTGAGCCTCGTCACACAGACTGCGACGATGCGCCTCTGGCGTGCGACCACCGAAGTGCGCTCCATCCATGAGGCCAGCACACGGCAGGCGAAGCCGTTTGCCAGCCTGGCAATGACTCGCCGGGAGGTGACAATCAGACGCCTCCTCTCATATATAGCCTCCTTCCAACCGTCCAGCGCCATGGCTTCGTGCACCAGGGCCATGCGTCTGATTATTCGCTCGTGGCGCTTCTTCCATGCCACGCCACTGACCCAGCCCCGCCACGCCATCGCCGCCATGAGATGCTTGATCTTGCGCAGTATGATCTCTGCGCGCGCGTCCGACACGATTCGGACATTCATGGCGGCCTCCTCGGCCCACACTTTGAACCACTGGGCGGTCCTCTTACTTGCGCTGCGGGAGACCATGCTCTTGCAGAGGAGGGTTTGCCTGCTTCGCTTGACCCATGACCGCCACACGTACGTTAGTTTCAGCGTCTGCAAGTTAAGTCGCATCGCCTGAACCTGGCAGTTCTGTTGCCGCCCCGTCAGCAGAGCCTTGCAGAGCTGACACCAAGCGGTTAAAACCATGGAGACAGCATTTTTCTGGAGAACGGTCCGGGTCTGCGCCTCAAGCCGACTATAACGCGCCTTCGTCTGTGAATGATCCTCCCAGAAAAGCATGGCTTGCTTCAATCGGTGCCGCTCTAGCTTACCCGCGACATACGCGAACCGATCGAATGCGCAATCTCTGCGCAACTGCCAGTCGAGACAAAGCTCTGCCCAACCAGCAAAAGAGAGGGCGGCGGAGAACCGCCTCAAGGAACTGAAGAGCATATCCACAGCGCACACGGGCGACTGGGCGGAAGGTGTCTGCCCCAACCACCCTACGAAGGCCGCGGTCAGCGTGAAGCGCGCCGCCATGCACAGCACGAGCCGCGCCCGCGTGCCCATAGCCACTGTCTCCCGCGCCGATGGTACCGGATGTGTCAGCAGGGCCCACAGCTGCTTCCGCAGAGCGCCGCCTGCCACCCTCTTCACCAGCCCCCGGCGGCGCGCCGCGTCCTGAGTCTCCTGCGCCCACTCCCGTACTGCTGCGCGGACCGCGGACATCCTCCCTCGGCGCCATGCCCTTCCGGTGACCACTCTCTGCCACCGGCGCGTGCTACGTCGATCCTCCCAGCACTCAAACGCCAGCTGCATGGCCTGCGTTGTGGTGCGCGTCACCACCCTCGCGCGCAGCTTGTTCACCATCATGCGCTGCTGTGCCTGCCAATCCAAGTACGAGCACCAGGCCTGGAAGGCGGCCAAACAGCTCCGTGTCATCCACCGCAACGCCATGCGTCGCAGTATGCGTCTCAGATGCAGCTGTTTCTGAACTCGCCACAGCCATCCAGCGAAACCCCTGTTGAGGCCCAGATTTGCCATCCTCACTACCACGCTGCCGCACTTCGCCATGAGGTCCACCCTGCGCTCCCGGTAAGCCCCCCATGCCGAGAACGCCTTGGCCAGCTGGAAGTGAGTTAGGCGGTGGAGAGCACTGTCAAGCAACCGCTCCGCACGGACACGCCAATGGACGGCGCTGTGCCAACTCTGGAACGCGCTGCTGCTGGTCGTCATGGTCAGCCGTGCAATGCAAGTTGCGGCAATCCTCCCGGCGCGGCACCGCCATCTTGCTCCCTCCACAAACCGGACAAACGCCAGGTGCAGCAGCCCATGCCTGGCTCGGCTCAGCACCGCGCGAGCAATACATGTCAGGCGCATGGCCTCCCTGAAGTGCTCAAACCATGCCTGCATGCACCGGTGGGCGCAGTTGTGAGCAATCCTCAGCAGGCATCTCGCTACCAGCTGCCTTAGCACCCTCTCCTCCTGCACGTTGTGCACCCAGCCAGCATACGCTCGCCGACAGCTGCTGCTCTGCATCTTCTTGATCGTGTTGATGGCCAGCTGGCGCTGCTGGCAGCGGCCCTGAAAGACCTCAACCCAGGCTCCCCAGGCCCGTGCCGCACACAGATTCGACACGCGCAACGCCACATTCAAAGCCTGGGCTGTCCTCTTTGCCTTCGTTTGTGTTACCGCTTCCCATCCACGCATCGCGCTGGCTAGACTTGAGAAGCGCAATTTGCAGAGGGCGTTTGTCAGAAGCTGTGTGTTCCTGGACCGGAGGTGTCCATAAGCTACCCACCTGAGCAGGGCTCTGCTCGCCTCCTGCCGCATGAGCCGGTGCAGCGCCACACCCAGGATCCTCTGCATCTGCTTGGTTTGGGTAACGCGTTCTACCCACCCGTCAAACGCAGCGCTGCCCAACATGTTCGCCATCCGCTTGGTCACCCTCGCAAACATCGCAGAAACAGCGGCGACCTTCTCCACCTCAGCCTCGGTGCACTCTCGCCAGGTGTTATATGCCCGGAGCATCGTCCTCTGAGAGAGTCTCCCCAAGGTCCGCGCCATCACACCTCGCAACCTGACGAGGGTCTTGACTCTCCAAGCCCACCCTTCAAACGCCTGCCCCACTCGGGACATTGTCATCCTGCGCAGTACCTTGCGGGACCTCGATTTCAACAGCAGCGACTCGGAGGTATATTCCGTCCATCGCTGAAGCGCCAGAATTGGGAGCCGCTCGGTGAGCCTCGTCACACAGACTGCGACGATGCGCATCTGGCGGGCGACCACCGAAGTGCGCTCCATCCATGAGGCCAGCACACGGCAGGCGAAGCCGTTTGCCAGCCTGGCAATGACTCGCCGGGAGATGTTTCTAAGCCGCCTCCTCTCATATATAGCCGCCTTCCAACCGTCCAGCGCCATGGCTTCGTGCACCAGGGCCATGCGTCTGACAACACGCTTATGGTGCATTTTCCATGCCACGCCACTGACCCAGCCCCGCCACGCCATCGCCGCCATGAGATGCTTCACTTTGCGCACCACCTTCAACTTAATCCTTTCTTGGCGGTGAAATTTGTTCCACTGGTAAATCACTTCCGAGCACAGCTGGAGCCTCTTCGCCTGCAGATGCTCCCTCAGCCGGCAATTCACCATTTCAGCCGCCTTACGCTTCTCCACCACGTGCTGTGCGAACGCCGCCCATGCCGCCCACGTGCGGTAAAGCGACTTTTTCTGCCTTCCCTGCAGGCTCCGGGCGATCAACCCTCGCGAGTACTCCATCTGCCACGTCGTGTGCAGCCATGAGGTCAACGTCCGGTAAAGGTTGTTTCGCCTCAACTTGTTCACTTCTGCACGCACAAGCTGCTGCGTGTGTCGGCGATGCGCCAGCCATTCTTTCCAGGCCGAGAAGGCGCTGCTGAGGCGGTGCGACACGGCCCGGCGCGCCACGGTGTGCATGATGGTGGCTCGCCGGTGGCCCTCCTGGCCCAGCGCCCTCCACGTGCTCATCACCTGCGACAGCACACCAGCACCGCACCTATGATCAGGGAAGCTGTGCCCCCTGCACCAAAGCGTCTCTGCCGGTCGGCGGCACGCGCGCCGAAGGTGCGGGAAGAATGCCAGGCCCTCGTTGCAGGCAGCCCGAAGCGCGCGCCCTGCACACGCCTCAGCTCAGGCCCTCCGCGCAGCTCGGACTACTGCTGCAAGGTGCGGGCGGAGGGTGGTGGGTGGTGGGTGGTGGGTGGTGGGTGGTGGGCACGCACCAGGCTGGCATACTTGCGCGCCATACGCACGACGACGAAGTTAGCCTTCAGTCGCAGCTCGTGCCGCTCATGCACGAGCTCGGCCCATCGACCCATGACCCGCCCCATCTGCAGATTCAGTAGGCGCAGGAGGGCGCGCTTCACGAGGCCTCGGTTGTCAAGCATGTGCTCCACGCGCCGCTGCCACGTGGATAAAGCGTGCCACAGGAACACGTGCAGCATACGCAGCAGCCCGAGCTTGTTGAGGCGGCGCTTGCGGTCCGCCTGCACGAGCCGGTCAAGCCACCCGCGGAACGCCTTCGACATGGGGCTGTGCTGCCACAGCTTGATCACCCTGATAATGTACTGCTCGCCCTCCCGCACCACGTCCCGGAGCTGCCGCCACATCTGGAAGGCGCGCCACGTGGTGTGGAACATCATGCGGCGCACGATGCGGTCTAGGCACCGGCGCTTCTCAGCCACCTCCTGCCGGCGATCGCACCACAGATCCATGGCCCATGCCAGGCGGTGCTTGTTGACATGCAGCAGGGCGCGGCCGACCCGCCCGCGCAGCGATGCGCACACCGACCTGTACTCCCGCCAGGCCGCGAACCCCAAGGAGAGGTGCAAGCTGCGCAGGCGGCAGAGCGCCCTGCGCTGGAGGTTGGTCAGGTAGAGGCGCTTCTCCGAGGAGAAAGTGGCCCAGGCGCTCAGCGCCTGCCGCATCGCCAGGTTCCTCATCCTGCGCAGCACCGCACCCCGCGCATCGCCGTTAGCTCGCATCGCGCTTCGCGCTTCGCCACGATCACTGCCGGTTCACAAAGAACAAGACAGCGCAGACGCATGGGCCCTCGCGGCACAAGTGCAGGGAGGCCAGCAGCCAATGAGAGCGGACAAAGAGCACTGACGGAGGGAGTGCTGGCCAATGAGGCGCTGGCAAAGGGAGCGCAGGCGAGGGCAGATGGAGCGGCCTCATTTGAGCGGCCTCGTTTTGAACACTTCAAATGCTGCCGTTCTGTGGCGGATCTGAGGCATCCACGAGGGCGGCCGTCGCGCATCAGACTGATGCGCGACGGCCGCCCTTCAATGGGAGGCGCGCGGAAAATCGGCTCGCAGGTTTGTGCTCCGTCCCCACCGCCAAACAGCTCTCGTATTAGTGCATCACTGCTGTGTCAGCTTGCCCGCCTTCCATTCCACCGCGAGTGAGCTGGGCCAGGAGCGAGGGGCAGGGTTCTAACCTTCGCCCCGCCAACCGCCGCATTGTCAAGCGACGCGCCACGCAATGCGCCCACCCCACAAGGCAGCCCCCGAGCTTGTAGTGCTGCAGAAGCCGTTGAACCCAGCGAGCGCGGTCGGCTTGGTCCAGGCGGCGCTGTGTACTCTCGGCCCATAACTGAAAAGTACCTGCCACGGTCTTCCGAGTCCGCCGGGAGTGCGCCCGCAACAACGCGCGTGACATCTCGCTGTCGCGGCGAACACCCCCGGCAACCAGGACCTCCCATCGGCTCCACACGCCGCCCGCCTCAACAGTCGCCGTGTACAGCGCCGACCCCTGCACCACCAGGTATGTGTGCCAACCCTGCAGGGCGCTCTGCAGGCGACGCTGGCCCCACTTTGCCCGCAGCAGTGTCTGGCTCATCGCTATGGCCCGACCCCGCACCATTTCGTGGGCGCTTGACTTCCATCGAGCGAACGCAGTCGCCTCCGCCCGTCGCAGCATGCGGCACAACACCCCCTCCAGTCGCCGGCGGTCTTCTTGTGCCTGCTCCATGTTCTCCGCCCACGCCACGAAGCACCGCGATAGGCCGAGGCGCAGCATCCGCGCCACCACGCGTGACACCTTAGCGCGGCCTTCCCTCGTCAGCAGAGCCGCATGTGCCCACTCGCCGAAGCACCGGCACAGTCCCCCCTGTGCCAGGCGCGAGGCCACCCGCAGCAGTTTGCAGCGGTCGTCTCGGAGGGCCAGCACAGCGTCCGCCCACGTCGTGAAGCACCGGGCCAGACCGGACCGCAGCATCTTCGCCACTGCGCACCTTATCCGAGCTCGGCCTTCCGTCATTGCTTGAGACTTCTCCACCCACTCCGCGAAGCACCGGGCCTGCGACCCGAGCCTCAGGTGCGCAACCGCCCTCTGCAACATAAAACGGAGGTGACACAAGCACTGCCACTGCTCCACCCATCCGGCGAAGCACCGGGCCTGCTCGGCGCACAACAGCCTCAGCACGGCGCGTGTCACCTTCACCTTCTCCTGCCTCATGTGCAGAGCGAGCTCCGCCCACGCTCTCAGGCGACGAGCCTGAGCACAGCTTTGCACATGAGCAGCGGCTTGCTGCAACCTGCCCCGCACCGCCAGCTCCCGCTCCAAGACCTCCGTCCAGAGCGTCACGCATTGGCGTATCTGCAGCCGCTGCCTCCGCGACACCGCGATCTGCAGCTTCAAGGACGTCCTCTTCTTGTACATGACCCGTTCCGCCCACGCCACAAAGCAACGCAGCTGCCCCGACTTCAGCAACCGGTGCAGGGCGACCTCCACCTTGTGAATGTCCTCCTTCGCCCGCTTGGTGCGCTCGACCCACCCCGCGAAGGACGCGCTGAGCTGGCCCTTCACGAACCGCATGATCACGTGCTGCAGCTTCCTCCGATGCTGCTGCCACGTTTCGAACAGATGCCGCCACGTGGCAAAGGCCCTCGATTGCTCCGAGTGCGCGAGGCACATCCGCGCCCGACTCAACTTTGCCCTCTGCTCCGCCACGTGCGCGATCCAATCCGCCCAGGTGGCAAAGCTCTGGGACAGCGCAGCGCGCAGCAGCTTCACAATGCAGCGGCACAGCCGCACCCGATTCTGCCGCGACTTCGACGCCCATTCCGCCCACGACGCCATGCACCGGGTCAGCTCGCCCTGCAGCATCCGCCGCATCACATGACTCAGCCTCCTGCGGATGTTCTGCATCTCTTCCGCCATCCCCGCCCACGTGGCAAACGCGCCCGCCAGCGCCCTGTTCGTCATGCGCGTGGCGATCTTCATCAGCAGTAGGGAGTTCTCCACCCATTGGTGCCATATTTGCACCCAGTGATCGAACGCCATAGCCAGCGTCTGGTTCCGCAGCCGGGACAGCAGCCCGGCGGCCTGGGCTTCCAGCTGTTTCCCCTCGCGCACCTCGTGCAGCCACGTGTCGAAGGCCGCCGTGGCAGCGCAGTTGAGCATCCGCGCGCAGATCCGCTCCATTTTCATCTTCGCATCTCGCTTCCATCGAACGTGCGCCAGCCAAGCCGCCATCGCGCGGGACTCGCTCCCGTGACGAAGCATCTTCAGCACGCCCATAAGGTTCTCCTGCAACTCGTGCGCAGCCTGCACCAGCATCGCCCACCTGTGGCACACCTCCCTGAGCCTCGCTCGCATGAGCTTGGCATTCACCCGTCGCCCGGCGACCTTCATGATCTTGTTGGCCACCTGCACGGACCGCCACCCTCGGGCGACCATACGAAGGAGGTCGCTGTGGATCCGCGCCCGTCGGCTCGCCACCACGGTCCTCGCTCGCCGCTGCCACCGCGCCGCGGTATACCACCCCGCCATGCTCTTCCCGGAGACTTGGCTGGAGCACACGGCGCGGTGCTGCTTCACAACCTCACGTTCCCACCGCCGACGCGCGGCGACCGAGCGCCATTCCGCCAGCCGCGACCGGCAATGCACTGAAGCACCCGCCACGGTGAACTTCAGCACCGCCAGCTTGCGGCGACGGTTCTGCGACGCCGCGCTCCGCCACTGCTGCAGCACATGAACCTGCGTCGCCAACCCGGCTCAGGCCCCAGTCAGTGAGCTGCAGAGAGGCGCGGCCAATGAGGTGCGCCTCTCATGACGCCCCTAAACCACGCCGAATGGTTCACCCCGTGCAGCGTACATATCATGCGCTACCGGGCATTGCCCATATAATCCGCAAGCATCCTCCTCCTCATGACCCCTACACACGACGGCTGAACAATCCCACCATGGCGCTGCCTGAAGAATCGCTGCGCATGCGTGAAAGGGGATGCTGCAGGGGGGTGCGCCTTGCCCCTCCCAAGAGTGCCATTCCGCCTACGCCACTTGCAAATCAAGGGCCCACGCCTCCCCGCGGGTCGTCAATCCTCTAGCAGTTGCGTGAGGTCAATGGCCGCTTACCCCACGCCGCTCGCTGTGCGATGGCTCGCATCAGCTCGCTTGATACGTCCCCTTATCGGCCACTATGTGATGGCGCGGCTGGGATCGGTGGCTACATCCTCTCATCAGTCACTGTAAAACGACTCACTTTGGATCAATGGTCACACCCCCTCATCGGTCACGGTAAAGCGACTCACTTTGGATCAATGGTCACACCCCCTCATCGGTCACTGTAAAGCGACTCACTTTGGATCAATGGTCACACCCCCTCATCGGTCACCGTGCGATGGCTCGCGCACCCTGCGTCCTGTGCTGCATCGTGTAAGGGGGCAGACAAACGATGCCAAAAACAACCTCCCTCGGAAAGACTGCGACTAGCCGAGGGACGACGGGGAGGGAACCATCATTCAATCGTCAACCTGTGAACATCGCCTGCGCGAGGGACACGTCCGACACGCGCACGTGCGCACAGCGGTCGCTTCGAAGCGCTCCGCAGCCGCCGCACACCTCCAGCGCATCGACCGGCTTCAACAGGAGGGTGATCGCAGGGCCGGTGCGCGCGGGCGTCATGACTCAAAGCGGGAATCACCTGCAGTTGCGCATTCCAGTGTGACAGTACTTTCCGCATTTTCTGGTGCAGGCATGTACACAGCTGGCTCCAGGCCTGCAACGCCGCTCGCTGCAGCGCCGCCTGCGCATTATGCTCGATAACCAGCCCCTTCTCGCGGCGGAGGCGCTGGGCTTGTGCCCGGCCGAGCCACGCCGTCACCCGCGCGGCCTGCGCCGCCCGCTCCCGTCGGAGGATTGCTGCATCGAGCTTGATGAGCAGCTGCTTGCGGGAAACATGGCGCTCCACCCACCGGTTGAACATGCACGCCAGCAGCCCGGCTACCAAGCGGCCCACCGTCAGGCTCACCAGCCTCCGGTGCTCCTGCAGCTGCGTCACCGACTCCCGCCAGCCTCGCAGCGCGTGCGCCACGTGGTTACACAGCCAGCCTCTCAGCAGGCGAGTCATGGCGTCGTCACGCTCCGTGACGCAGACAATCCATCGCTGGAACACATGCAGCAACCTCGACTGCATCAGCGTGGCCACCGCCGCCGTCATGCGGAGCTTGCTGCGGCTGCGTCGATCCACCTTCCTCGCCCACGCCTGCACAGCCTCCGACAGCCTTAACCGCGACAGCAGCTCGACAAATCGGCCTACCACACACCGCCTTAGCGCCTGCTCCGCGGTGACCTCGGACCACTTGGCCAGGGCGCGCCCGACGCCCCCCCTCTGCATCCGCTCAAGTATTCTACTCATCCGCGCCTGCTGCCGACGGGCATCGTGGGCCAGGCGCTGCCACTCTGAGAGCACCGTGTGCTGCAGGCTCGTGACTGCCGTGGCGGTGAGTGAGCACGCGTCCCCCATCCGCAACGAGCCGCTGGCGGCGGCCATCACCGCCTGTAGCCGCACCAACATCCCCTGAGGGAAGTGCGTCGCCAGCGCCGTCAGCGCTTTGGCGGCAAGCTCGATCTCCAGGCTGATCCTCCGGCCTCGCGCCGCCACCACCGCCCACCGCTGGAAGGCGCCCTCCATCGCGGCGAGCTCCTCGAGGACGATGCGCAGGATGCTCGCCCAGCTGAGGAAGGCGCGCGCCACGCAGTTCGACGTGGCGTGCACCATGACATCCCGCGCGCGCCGCCGCGCGCCCTGGAGCTCAGCCATCTTGCTGCGCCAGGCGCTGAATGCGCGGAACAGGCCGAAGCTCAGCATAGTACACAGCACCCGCACCGCCGCGGCGTGCTGCTCCACGCGCCTCACTACCGCATCGACCCATCCGCGCAGCGCCGCGCCTGTCCGGAGCATCGTCATCCGATGCACTGTATGCATCGCACGAGCCGAGGCCTGCGACGCGCTCTGCACCGCCGCGTGCCACGCGTCCAGCGCCGCTTTCTCTTTGCACCGCCGCATTATCGCCACGACACGGCGTGTGACGCGGCGTGACTCAAGCATTTCGAAAACATGCTGCGCCCACCGGCGAAAGTGCCGGCCCGCGCCGCGCTTAGAGAGCAGCGAGATGGCCGCGTTGAGCCGCGCGCGCCCCTCCCTCGCCGCCTGCGTGTTCTCTTGCCAGGTCCGCATAGCGCGGCTGGTGCCCATCGTCAGAACGGAGTGCAAGAACCGCTCGGCCTTCAGGAGGTTCTGCCGGCGCTCGTGCAGGAAGTCATCCCAGGCGGCGAAAGCCCCCCCCAGGGACTGCTGCCTCATACGCAGCAGAGCTCGCTGGACCACCGCACGCGACCTTGCATTGGTGGCTGTGGCCGCTGCCCACTGAGTGAACGCAGAGACGAGCTTGAAGTGCACCATCTTGTGCACAACGCGGGCGGCGTGCGCCCTCTTTGTCTTCATGGCCCGGCTGTCCTCGACGAATGCCTGCCAGGCTACCACCGCCACGCCAGCGCACCTGGAGAGTATCCTCTGCGCCGATTTGGTCAGCAATCGGCGCATCCGCTTTCTCTCCGCGGCCCACTCCATCCACGCCCGCAGCGCCTTTGCCCGCGTGTAATGCATAATGCGAAGCACCATCTTCAAAGCCAAGCGCCGCTCCCGTTTTTTTACCATGGCGACCTCGCACCACCACATCAGCACGCGCCCTTGGAGTTGTAGCATCATCCGTACCACGGCGCGTTTCGACAACTGCCGGCAGTGCGCCGCCACGTCGACCGCCTCCCTCCAGCACGCCAATGACTTCACCTCCGCCTGGCGCTGCCACCAAACGCGAACCATCTGCAGTGTGCGCCGCTGTTTCTTCAGGCTTGCGACCGCGTCCGTCCAGCCCGCCATGGCACACGAAAGGCGCAGCTGCAGCAGCCGCCGCAATGTCTGCAGCATCCGCGCCGCCCACTCTTTTCCCTCCCGCACCACCCCCGCCCACTTGCCCAGCGCCTTCGACACGGTCACCTGGGTGAGCCGCCGGAGGGCGTTCTTCAACACCTGCCGGCTCCGGGCAGCTTCCTGAGTGCCCTCCGTCCACTGCGCGAATGACGCAGCAACCACCTGGTGGAGCATTCTTGCTGCCGCCCGCGATAGTATGAGGTCCGCCGTTTGCCGGCGCTCCTTCGAGTCCGCCACGTTGTCGCACCAGGCGGCGAATGGCTGCTGCAGACGACTCAGCGCCCACCTCCATGCCACGCTGCGCAGCCGGTGCATGTGCTCCAGGTTCGCCGCCCACCGCCGGAACGCGCGTCCGCTGCATTGGCCCACGAGGTGACGCACAACCCGCAGAGTTTTGTCGCTCCGGGCCACAGCATCCAGCACTGCGTCGACCCACGTTTGGAAAAGGCTGGCCAGCTGCAGGTTCTGGAGCCGGCGAAGAATCTTGCCGGCGACGCGGCGGTGCTGGCGCAGCTCCGCCACATGCTCCAACCATTGCCGCAGCGCCCGGCCCGTGGCGAGGTTCAGCATGCGCCGCACAATCCGTGTGGTGCGCCGCGAACGGTCCGCAGCAAGATGCGTCGCGGCTGCCCAGCCATCCAGCGCCCGCATCTTCTCTATGCGCCCCAGCCGATGCACCACATTCTCAACCAGCTGCCGCTGGCGCCTCTGCAGCGCCCGCATGTCCGCCCATGCTTGCAACGCAGCCGCCTCACACTGCAGCGAGAAGCGGGCCACCATCTTCGCAACGAGCCGCAGCTGAGAGCGCCGCGCGTGACCCACATCTTGCCACTGAAAGAATGCCCGCCGCACCCCGTACATCCGCATCTTCCTCATGATAGCCGTGGCCGCCGCGGTCCTCCTCGCGGCCTCTGTCTTCTTCGCCCTCGTGTTCTCCACCGTCGCCAGCCACGTGTCCATCACACTCCACAAGCACAGGTGGCACATCCGCAACAGGACCCGCTCCACGATGGCCCGCTGCCGCTGCCAGCGGCCGGTCAATTCCGACCACAGATTCAGTGCCCGCCCAACAGTGAACATCCGCATCCGGGCAATCACCAGCCCTCCCGCCTTGCGCTCCGTTCCCAGCGTTGCGGCCAACTCCGCCCACGTACGCCACGCCCGCATGAGGCCGTGCTGCATCATCCGCATGCTGACCCTGGCCAGCAGCTGCCTGTTCCGTCTCCCGCGGGCGACGCACTCCTCCCAGGATGCCACCGCCGACGCCAGCTCAATCTGCATCATCCGGCGCACCACCATCGCAGCCTTGCAGCGCTGTGCCCGGCGTTCGAGCGTCACGTCGGCCCACTTGCGATGCACTCGCAGTGCAGCGTAGTTCCGCATCCACCGGATCGCGTGCGCGGTCACAGCGGCGCGCTCGTCTGCCGCCTGCCGGACAAGCCTTGACCGCTCGCGCCATGGCTCGAATGCGGCCGCCAGGCAAGATCGCTGAATGCGCAGAGCCACCTTCAGGAGAAGGCCCTGCCGCTGCAGGGCTTGCGCTGGCAATGTGCGCCAATGCGCCAATGCGATGCTCGCCGTCATCATCTGCATACGCCCCAGCACTTTCTGGCAGACGCTTCGGTGCTGCCGGTGAACCTCCACCAGATTGGTCCAGCTGCGCCACGCTTGAGCGACCCCCAGCATCGCCAGCCGCCGCAACACCCGTCCTGCAACCTGCTTGTGCTGCACCGTCTCCGCCACGTGCTCCGTCCACTTGCGCCACGCTTGAGCGACCCCCAGCATCGCCAGCCGCCGCAACACCCGTCCTGCAACCTGCTTGTGCTGCACCGTCTCCGCCACGTGCTCCGTCCACTTGCGCCACGCTTGAGCGACCCCCAGCATCGCCAGCCGCCGCACCACACGGCCAGCGATCTGCTTGCGCTGCACCGTCTCCATAAGACCCTCTTTCCACGCCGTCCACGCCGAGCTGGTGCAGGCGTGGGACATCCGCACGAGCATGCGGTCAACGAGGCGCACCTGCACATGGATGGTGCGAGTCACCTCGACCCACTGCCGCATCGCCCGTCCCAATCCAGCTCGCGACATTTTCAAGAACACAGCCTTCACCTTCGCATGATCATCCTGCGTTTCCCGGGCCTCCTCCAGCAATGCCTTCCACGTTTCCAGCGCACCGGCGACTAGGGCAAGCTGTATTCGGGCCAGGATCTGCCTCATCACCGTGCGGCTCCGCTTCGTCTGCCACACGCGCTCGCCCCAATTCCCCCACACCGCAGCCACTGTCTGGTTCATGATGCGGCGAATGATTATCCTCCCGATGCGCCGCTGCTGCCCCAACCTCCCCGCCGCCTCTCGCCAGTACACCAGCGCGCGGCCTGATGCGTGGAGCTTGACCACAACGGCCTGGGCGCTCCGCCTCCGCATCCCCACTGCTGCCTCCAGCCAGCCGTGGAGCCCGGCATACAGCGTGAGCATCGACAGCTTGCGCGTAGCCATGCCCGCAAGATGCCGGTGCCGGCGGAGCATCCGCATGTGCTCGTGCCAGCCCTGGAGAGCAGCCGCCGCCACGCCCTCTTGGGTCCTCTTCAGCATCCATATCACCCGCTGGGCGTGCTGCCGCCTCGAGCGCGTCACATCGACCCACGCAAAGTACGCAAAACCGGCGTGCAAGTGGCACATTCTTGACGCCACTTTCGTCGCAAAGGCGTGCTGCCGCTGTGACTCCTCCGCTCCCCGCCGAGCCGCCATCCACTGATCGATCCACGTCCCCAGGGCTGCCGCCTGCCTCGAGTGCGTGACGCGGAGCAACATGACGCGAACGAGGTGCCGGCGGCGCTTGCCGTCGTGCGTCATCTCTGCCCATCGCATCAGCCCACGACTCGCTGCAGATAGCTGGATCCGTGCCAGCACCCGATTTGCAGTTGAGCTCCTCCTCCTCCGCAGCTCAGTCTCCTCCCTCCACCTCTCCAGGGTTCGAGCCGTTCTCAAATTTCGCATTCGTTGCACTGTCCGAGACCCAAGCTGGACCCGCCGGCCAAGCTCCACCGAGAACTCCTCCCAGCCCGACCACGCCTTAAACATGACGGCCCGGCACATGCGCGCTAGTGTTTGCCTCAGCACGCGCCGCTGCCAGTGCCGCTCCAGCAGATGCGAGGACCAACATCGCAGTGCCCGATCCGCCGCGCGCGCCTGCATCTTCGCCACTATGGCACGGCCAGCAAGGCGCTCGGCACGCAACGCCGTCGCCGCCTGCCTCCAAGTTTCCCACGTGCGCCCGCACAGCCCTCCCACAACATAACGAATCACTCTCCGCACGTGTTGCCGTTGCCGGCACATCAGCGACCAGTACAAGATCCATGCCTCCAGCGTTGCGGAGAGCTGAGTGTGCTGCATCCGCCTGAGGGAGGACGTCACCATGTGCCGCTGCCGCCGCAGGTTCTGCGCTGCGTCGTCCCAGAGCCCGAACGTCTGTCTAATGAAGAAGATCTGCATGCGAGACACCACCGCACTGTGCCACCGCCGGCTCTCCATCGCCTCCGACGTGTCAGAGGACCAGCAGCGCCACGCCTCTTGGGTGCGCCTCGCTGAGAAGCGCCGCGTCAGCTTCCGCACGTCCGCCGCGCGCCTCCTGCGTTGCAGCGTCACCTCGTCCCAACCTACAAAACACGACGCCGATTGACGACGGCGAGCCCGCAGTAGCCCTCTCACCACCAGGCGCTCTCTCGTTACGCGCGCCTCCACCGCGGTCCCCCAGTGCTCGAGCATGTTTCGCATCAGCCATCGTCGCATCCAGCGGACCGCGCGAGTCTCCCGAGTCTCCGCGTCCATTGCTGCCTGCAGCTCCTGCAGCACATCCTCGTCAGTAACCCGCGCTTCATGTACGGTGTCGATCCAGACCTCTAGCACAGAAGCCATGGCCATCTGGGTCCACCGATTGAGAATAACGCCCATGATCTGACGGCGCCTCTTGGTGCACAGTACGGCGTCCCACCACCCTAGCACGGCCGCATGTATCTGAGCCTGCCGCATCCGTGTCACCACCCGAGCCAACAGCGCCCGCTGCACCTGCATTGCCCGTGTCACCGCCGCCCACTGCTGAAAACCACGGCCGAGGCCGCGTTGCGTCAGCTTCGCCAGCACGCCCACCATCGTCCGCGCCGCCTGCACCTTCTCCGCCCACGCCTCCAGCGCGGTCGCCACCCCAAGTTGCAACATGCGTTGCGCAATCTTGCCGGACACCGCCTGCAGCCGCCGGCTGTCGTGGACACGCTCCGCCCACAGAGCCCACATGCCCGCCACGTGGTAGTGCATCAGGCGGCCGAGCATTCTGCCCACGAGCTGTCGCTGATGCCGCAGCTCCTGCACCCGGTCACCCCACTGCACGAGGGCCCGCGCCAGGCCCATGTTCATCATCCTGGACAGCATCGCCGCTGCCCTGGAGGTCCGCTGCTGGCTCGCCGCACTCTTCTCCTGAGCCTTCACCAGCCTCGCCTTCCACATGCCCAAGGCGCGCGCCACCCCGCCCTGCTGTATCCGCCCCAGCACCCGCCGCACCAGCTGCCGCTGGAGCTGCTGCCTCTGCACCAGCTCCGTCCAGCACGCCAGTGTGCGGCCGCAGGCGGACATCTGCATACGGGCCACCACCGCGCGCATCACCCCCGTGCCGTGCTGCGCCATCTGTACCGTCTCAGTCCAGCTATACCACGCGCGAATCATTCCGCTCCGGGCCACTACATTCAACACGCGCATCATCAGCTGCCGGTGCCGGCACTTCCTCGCCCACTGTTCCTGCCACCTCTGCCAGCCCAACGCGATGACGCTGTTCTGGATGCGCTTCAGAATCTTCAACACCGCAAGCCGCTGCCGCTTCAACACATGCCACTTCTCCAGCCAGCCGGTGAGCGCCCGCCCGGCGTTCCAACGCTGCATGCGGCAAATGACAGCACGCGCCGCTGACTGCTTCGCCGCCCGCGCCCGCATCGCCGCCAGCCAGCCACGGAATACCGCCGACAGCAGCTGCATCGCATCACGCGCCACCCTCTGGTGGATCAGTTGCCGGCGCTGGCGCAAGCACATGCACTGCTCCGCCCATCCCCGCGTGGTCGCCAGAAGTTTCGAGCGTCGCAAGAGTCTCGCCACCTGCGTCAACCGACAAGCTTGCTGCCGCAGCATCGCAGTTGTCTCCTGCCACCACACCAAAGCACGCCCCGCATCGTACAGGCGCATGTGCACCACAATAGCTGTGCAGAACGCTTGCCGCGCTCTCCGCCTCTCCGCCCAGCTGGTCCAAGCCTGCCACGCCTTAGCAGCACGCACCCTGGACAGCCTGCCCGCGAGTCGCCTTCGCACCTGCGTGCGATAGGTCAAGCACTCAATCCAAGCGGAGACTGCGGCCTGCAGGCGACGCTCCGCCCAACATCGGCGCATCTGCCCCATCTTCCGCGTGTGAATGCGCCGGCGGTGAGTCCTCTCCGCCCAGCACTCGAACGTGCGTGCTGAGCGGCCATCTGCGAGGCGGCGCGCGGCCAACACGCCCATCGAGCGCCGAGCACGCCGGGCCTCGCATGCCCCCTGCCACTGCCACAGCGCCTTCCGCGCGTTAAACAGGCCCATGTGCACCAGCACTCCGACGCCACGCCCGCGCTTCTGGTGGCCGTGCGCCACCGCCTCCGCCCATGCGCGCACCGTGGCCATCTCCACCCATCTCCGCATCTTCGCCACCAGCCGGCGCTGCACATGCCCCAAATGCAGAAGACTCGCCACCGTCGCCGCCCACCGGCGGAACGCGCGGGCCGCCCCTAAGTGCCGCATCTTCGCCAGCACTTCCCGCATCCGCCTCTGGCGGTCCCGCGCCTCCCGCTGCGTCTCTCGCGCCGCTGCTGCAAATGCTTTCCAGGCGCCCAGCGCCGCGGCCGCGCACACCAGATCTATCCGCTTCACCAACTTGGCCACCAGCAGATCGCTGCCACGCTGCGCGTCGAGCACCTCCACCCACTTCTGGAAGGCACACGCAAGGCGCTGCACAGCCATCCTAGCGATGACGCGCCGGAGAAGCGCCATGCCCTGCTGCGCCGCGCCCACCGCCTGGACCCAGCAGTCGAAAGCGCCCCCAGCTGCCAGCATCCGCATGCGCTGCACGGCGTGGCGCAGCGCGCCGTGGCGATCTTGGGCTATGTGTAACGCAGTGATCCACCCCTGCAGTGCCAGGCCCACCGTCCTCAACATGAGTCTCTGCACCACGTTGTTCACCACCTGGCGCTGCCACTTCAGCTCCACCACCCACTCCGCCCAGGTATTCAGAGCCGAGGATAACGCCAGCTGTCCCATCCGGGCGAGCATCTTCACGATGAGCTGGCAGCGTCCCTGTTGCGTGTCCACCTGCGCCACCCACTGCCGGTACGCCGGACCCACCAGCACCACCAGCCGCATCTTCTTCAGGGCCGCCTCCACGATGCGTGCCCGAGCTCCGGTCGCCTCCATCGCCTCTCGCCACGTGCCCATTGCGGCAGCCACAGCGAAGTGCCGCATCCTGGAGACCATCATCTGCGTCAACCGCCGGTGACGGCCAGCCCACGTCACGAAGTCAGCCCATCTGCTCCATACTTTGGCCGTATGGTTGTGGAACACTCGTCCCAGCAGCCTCTTCACGACGGTCCGTTGTTTCTCCATCCTGTGAATCACGTCCGCCCATTGCTGCAGTGCCAGGCCCACCGTCCTCAACATGAGTCTCTGCACCACGTTGCTCACCACCTGGCGCTGCCACTTCAGCTCCACCACCCACTCCGCCCAGGTATTCAGAGCCGAGGATAACGCCAGCTGCCCCATCCGGGCGAGCATCTTCGCGATGAGCTGGCAGCGCCCCTGTTGCGTGTCCACCTGCGCCACCCACTGCCGGTACGCCGGACCCACCAGCACCACCAGCCGCATCTTCTTCAGGGCCGCCTCCGCGATGCATGCCCGAGCTGCGGTCGCCTCCATCGCCTCTCGCCACGTGCCCAATGCGGCAGCCACGGCATAGTGCCGCATCCTGGAGACCATCATCTGCGTCAACCGCCGGTGACGGCCAGCCCACGTCACGAAGTCAGCCCATCTGCTCCATACTTTGGCCGTATGGTTGTGGAGCACTCGTCCCAGCAGCCTCTTCACGACGGTCCGTTGTTTCTCCGTCCTGTGAATCACGCCCGCCCATTGCTGCAGCGCGCTCGCCGCAGCTCGCAGCCTCATTCGCTGAATCACCGCAGCCGCGATCGACTTCTGCTTCTTCAATGCCTGCGCCGCATCATCCCAATTCGACAGCGCGCTCGCCGCAGCTCGCAGCCTCATTCGCTGAATCACCGCAGCCGCGATTGACTTCTGCTTCTTCAATGCCTGCGCCGCATCATCCCAATTCGACAGCGCGCTCGCCAACCTGATGTTCCGCACGCTGAGCGCCATTCGGCGGATGGTCAATCTGCGCCAGTGCTGCTCGCCCACCACCTCCGCCCAGCTCCGCACCGCCTTGAACAGCGTGATGGCCCGAGCTCGCAGCCAGCACGCATCCATCTGCCCCGCGCTCTCTGCGCACTGATCAGCCCAGTGGGAGAAAGCTGCACTCACCACAGCCTGCCGAGCATGCCAAGCGGCACGGCCAGCCACCAGCCAGCCGCGCAGCACGTGCGCCAGGCGCTGCTTGAACATGGTGCGAACCACCCACATGCTGTGGCTCCTCTCGCAGCCCGCATTCACCGTGAACCGCCCCCACTCCACCAGCACCAAGCCGGTTGTGAAGCCGGCCATGCGCCGCACTGCGTGGGATGACACCCTCCGCTGCCACTGCCGACGCGCAAGCACCTCGCGCCAGCCGTCAAGCGCACACGCCACTCGCAGCCGCGATGTCCGCAGCGCCGCCCTCAACGACACGCCTCGCCGCACCGCTTGCCTGCGCGCCCTGCCGCCCCACGCCGCCAGCACGTGCCGCAGCCGGGTGACCAAAACGCGGCGTGCGCGCAGCGCCGAGCGACGCGACCAACCGGCCTGAGCCCCCCACAAATGCACTGCAGCCCGTGCCGTTCGCTGAGCCGCCACTTTCCGCAGACCGGCCGTGCAGCGCCGCAGCCGGGCTTGACCAGCCCCACACGCTGCCCACAGTAGCAAGACCGCCCTCAGCTGTCTGCCTCGGAGCGCGTCCAGAGCTCGCAACGCCTGCTGCCGCGCCGCCAGCACCTGTTCGACCTCCCGGGCCCAATATCCGAGAACGTGTGACGCCCGCTGATGCTCCAGCAGCGTGGCCGCCCGTCGCAGCGCCTGGCGGGACCGGATGCAATGCTGCGCCTCGCTAGCCCACCCGGCCAGCGCCCGCACCCCCTGGAGGGCGGAGACGCGGCTCGAGAGCTGAGCGATCTGCGCGGCGTTCGATCTCTCGTCGGTGAACGCCCGCCAGGCCCCCAGCACCCGCGCCACACACCGCGCTCCCCTCCTCCGGGCGCGCTGCGCGAGGTCCACCAGTTCCCCCCGGGCCTCCCCCGCGCAGCGCCGCCAGGCGGCAAGCACACGAAGCGAGCTCTGCCGCCTCATGACTCGCGGGGCCGACTCTGCCACTGCCCGGCAGTGGGCCAGGACGCGTGAATTCCTCGCCCAGCGCTGGACCACCGCCCTCGCTTGGAAGCGCGCCAGCCAGAAGAGCGCCCGGTGCAGCACCTGCATCCCCCAAGCCGCCTGCGCCACCGCGTCCCGCCAGCCGCGCCACGCCGCGCCCAGGCGGCAGTGCCGCATCATCCGTAGACACTTCCGCGCGACGGCCCGCTTGTGGAGAGCCCACTCCGTCCACGTGGCAAACGACCGCCCTGCCTGAAGATTCCAGAGCCGACGCGCGCACACCAGCAGTAGCCCCCGCCGTCGCTTCTGCGTCACGCACCCGTGCAGCCACCCGTTGACCGCCTTGGCCAACACCCTGCCGCGCGTCCGCGCGATGCATCTCCAAAGCCGGCCCCGGCGCGCCCGGCTTAGCCTCACTGCTCTAGCCCATTGAAGCATGACGCGGGCCTCGCTGCGCCGCCGCAACCGCCCAATCACGTTCTCTGCCAGCGCCCGGTGCGTACCTCGGCTTCCAGAGCTCCACCCGCGAAGCGCCTCCAGCAACGCACGGCGGCCGCACCGCACAGCCCGCGTCCTCAGCAGTCGCCGGGTGGTACGAGAGGCGCTCACAGCATCGCTCCAGTGGCATAGGAACGCGTGTTGCACCGTCAGACGAGCCCGCGACTGCGCCCGACGCACTCGCCGCATCTTCCCCGCTTGGCTCTGGGACCGTTCAGCCCACGCCGCGAACCCAATCCGGGTCACGAGCCACCGCTGCATCCCCAAACACTTGAGCACAAGGAAGCGCCGCCGCCGCCGTGTCGCCACCCATCCCGCCCAGCCACCGAGCGCTGAAGCCATCCGCGAGCACCGTGCCTCGTGCTGGCCTCGCGCTGCATCCTGCCAGACGGCCGCCACACGCGCCAGATAGAGTCTCTGCCACCGCCGCACCGCGGCCCTCCCAACGTGTCGCAGGGAAGCGCGTCGCTGCGCCGCCCCACCCCAGGCGCCCAGCGCCGCCGCCAGCTTCCCCGCCAAAAGCCTCCCCCCCGCACGCCTCATGAGCATGCGGCGGCGCTGCCCCTCCAGCACTGCGCCCCCCCAGGACCCGAAGGCTCGCCCCAAGCCGCGCTGCATTAGCCTGCCCACGGCCCGGGCCAGCTGCCTGGCATTACGTGCTCGCTCCGCCCACCCTACGAGTGCAGTGCCGATCTTGTACCTATGTGCTCGCAAAAACGCTCGCCGGGCGACCCGAGAGCGCCTCGCGCCCTTCTCCGCAGCCTCCGCCCACAGCCCCACGATCTGAGGCAAGCGCCGCGCCGACATCGCGCGGACACCTCGCGCCAAGAGCCGCCTCTTGCGTCGCAGCAACTGGGAAAGCGCCCACCAATCCCCGAAGGCGGTGCCTTCAACCGCCCGACGGGCCACCGCGTCTGCCTGTCGGGCCGCCACGTCTGCCTGTGCCACCTCTGCCCAGCCTCTCACCGCTGCAGCCACCCTCCGCTGCCGTGCCTTGTGCGCGTGGCGCTCGAGCACGCCCTCGAGCCACCGGTGCGCCTGCGCGACGCCGCGCCACTGCGTGAAAGCCACCGCCTTCACATCAGACTCGTCCCGCGCCATCCGCAGCACCGCGCTCTCCGCTATGGCTCTCCGCCGCGCTGCCCCCTGCACGGCGTCCTGCCAGCCCCACAACGCGCGGGACAAGCCCCGGCACATGAGCTTCCCCAGCGCTCTCCGAATCAAGCGCCGCTGCCGATGAGCCCCAACGACTCGCACTGACCAGCCGCCCAACGCACGCGCCAACTTGAACTGGAGCATCCGCAGCAGCACCAGCTGCCACGCCACCTTCTGCGCCAACCTGTCCTGCCAGCGCCGTACTGCCCGCGCAAGAAGCTGATGCAAGAGGCGGCCCCGGCACCGCCGCACCGCCTGCCGCGCCTTACCAGCCCATCGCCCAGCCTCGGCCCAGCCAGTGAGGGCCCGAGCCTGGTGCAGGTGCAGGTCGCGCAGGAGCACCCTCCTGACCACGGCTCGCTTCTGCCGCACGAGCTCCGTCCATACCACCCACCCCTCGAGCGCGTTTCCCGTCCTCAGGTGCTGCATCCGACGCACGCAGCGGTCCACGATCCTGCGGCGGCGCCCGCGCTCTTGCACCTCAGTACACCATCTCGTGATAGCGTAGCGCTTCGAAGTGAACAACGCTTGTGTGGCCGCAGCCTTGTCGAGGTCCGTCTCCCTACGACCCGCACGGGCTGCCAGCATCCACTCGCTCAGGATGCTATGCAAGCATCGAGACCGGGTTTTGGCCAAGCAGTGACCGATGATCTCCCGCAGCCCGCGTAACTGAAGTGTGCGCCGCGCCCAGGCGAGCAGTGCGACTACGTTGCGGCGTGGCTGTGCTTTATCAGCGACCCGAGTCGCCCACATTTTCCTCATCTGCTGCCCCCGCCATGCGCACCATCCGTCGAGGCCATCCTTGAGCCGACCGCGCACCGACTTACGGCGGCACCGCTCCACCAGCCGCCGCGTCTGCGTCATGCTCGCCGCCCACGCCCTCCAGTCCCCCACTACACTCCGCATCTTGCGAGCTTGCAAAAGCCTTGCGGCGTGCTTTGCCCGGACACCTTGTGCTGCCGCCGCCGCCGCGACCTCCGCCCATTGTGCAAAGCTCCGCTCCGTCCGCTTCGATGCATCCGCGCCTCGCTGGATGGATACCGCAATCGCCGCCAGCTGTCGCCTTGCCCGGCCATCCGTCTGCTGCTTCCACCGGCGCCACCCCCGCCCGAGCTCACTCTGCGAGAGCAGCACCCCTGCGCGCCGCGCAATCCGTCTCTGTCGCTGCAGCGACCCCACTGCCTCCGCCCACGCGCCGAACACCGTGCAAATCCTCCGGCTGGCACTCCATCGGCCTCGCATCTTCCTCACCACTGTGTCCCATCCTCTCAGCTGCTCCAGGCGCCACGCCCAGCCACAGTAAGCCCCCGCCAGCTGGCGCCGCCGCAGCGCCAGCGCCGCGCCCCTCAGGGTACCCTGCCGCCTCTCTGCCGCGGCTCGCCCCTCCACAGCCCACCGTATCAGATACGCCCGCTTCCTCTGTGCCCTGCAGGCCCTGGCTGCCTCCCCATGCGCCTGCGCCACCACGTGCCACGCAAGCAGCACCGCGCAGGCGTGCATGCGGCAGATGCGCCGGCGACACGCCAGCACCACTGAGGCCTTACCCTGCTGCCACATCGCAACCCGAAGCCACTCTGCCAGGGACAGGGCCTGAGTGCGGCGCAGCCGCCGTGCCGCGAACCGCACCGCGCACCACACGCGGCGGATCACCTCCCTCCAGGCTACAAGCAACCCCCCATACGCGTGCCTCTGCACCCGCCGTCGGAGCACTGCCTCCAGCTGCGTTCTGCGAGCTCGCGCCCGGCCGCCCTCTAGCCACGCTGCCAGCGCGCTCGAAGCGCAATGCCGCCGCCGCCACGCGTCCGCCCGCTGCGCCGCGCGCTGCTGCCCTCGGCATGACATCGCAAGGAGTTGCCATTGGCACAGCACCCGCTCCTGCGATGCGCGGCGGGCCGTCTCCGTGTGGTCCCGCACGAGCTCCCGCCAGCCGCGGAGCACGTGACCGGAACGGCGTCGGTTGAACCGCCGAAGGAACTGCGCCGTCTCCGCGAGGAGCGCCCGCGCCCACTCCGCGTGGCGCTGCCAGTGCCACATCGTGCGCCGCAGCCGCAGGCGGCCGAGCACCTGCCAGCCCACCGCGGCCCTCTGCCGCGCCTGCACCGCGGTCCGCGCCGTCGCCCCCCACCACCGGAGCGCCGCCAGCATCGTGAGGTTCCTGGAGCGCGAGGTCAGCAGGCGCGTCATGCTCAGTTCCCACCGCGCGCGCTCCGCGCTCTGCCCCCACCGCCGCAGCGCGCGCCCCATCCGCGCATCGCGGGCGCCGGCCACTGCGGCCCGGTTCAGCTGCACCAGCCCCGTCACCGAGCGCCACTGCACTAACCCTTGCCACAGCGCACCGCGCACCGTCGCGGCGGTGACGCGAGCGCATGTGACGAGCCTCCCCTTACGCTCAGCCCATGACGCGTACCAGTCACCGAGCGCCAGCTGCAGGGCGCGGCGGCAGTTGCCCGTGCGCACCGCCTTCGCGCGGGCTCGCAGGGTCCGCGCCTGCCACGCCCATGCGCCCCATCCGTGCACAACCATCCGTATGCACCCCCGTGTGCTGCGCAGCCAATAGCTCGTCGCCAGCCGGGCGCGCAGTGCGCTGTCCTGCGCTGCCCAGCGCCAGCCCCACATGACCCATGCCAGCCATGACCGCGCTCGCTCGCCCGACGTCTGTCTCCGCCCCGCTTCCTGCCGCACGACTTCCCGCCAACCTGTGAAAAAGCTGGCCTGTTCGCGGCGCTGCGCCCGCTCCACCAAGCGCCTCGTCAGCACGAGCCGCACCCTCTGCTGCCAAGTGCGCCCTACCCAGGCTGCCAGCGCCGCCGCTTGCGTGCGCTGCCCCCACCGCAGAATCCCGCGCCGCTCCAGAACCGTGGTCACCGCGAGCCGCTCCGCATGCCGGTGCCAGGCATGGAACACCGCGGCGAGCCGGCGGTCCCCCCACTGCACGAGCGCGCGGGCCACGATCCTCTCAGGCAGCATCCCATTGGCTGAGCTCAACTTCTGCCACGCAGCAAACGTTTCTGTCATCACTCCCCATCCTTCCCTCCGGCGTAGCTGCTCCGCCCGCTCGCGTGCCGCCACCTGCCGCCGCGCGAGGGTTTCCCACGCCGCAAACGCGGCCAATTTGACCCCGCCAAGGTGCCGCAGCACCAGCTTCGCACCGCGGCGCGCCCGCGCCGCCTTTACCGCAACGCTCACTGCCCAGTACTTCACTGCCCTCTCCAGCTGCCGGGAGATGCGCCATCGCTGTGCGCGCCGCAGCGCGCCACGTGAGAACTCCTGCCGGAGCCACCAAGCCCACCAAGCCCCCCACGCCTTTCCCACCGCGCGTCGCCTATGCGAGAGATTCAGGAGTGACACACTTCCCCGCTCGTCCCGCCGCATAGACACAAACTTCACCCAATTCGCCATTGCATAGGACAGGTGCGAGCGCCAGATGCGCGCCACAGCGAACATCATGGCGCGTCGATGTGCCCGCGCCATGCTGATCTGCTCCGTCCATCGGTGCAACACCCTCACCAGCCCCCGCTGCTGCCATATACCGATCACGCGTAACGTCCGTCGCCGCAACCCTGCCTGTTGCGCGGCACACATGCACCACACATTGAGGATCGTAAGCCAGCCCTGCAGCTGCAGCGCTCTCATAAGCTCGCGCCCCTGCAAGGCAAATCTGACCCATTTGCTCCAAGCCGCAAGGACCGCAACCTCCATCCGCCGCATTCTTCGCTGCATCGCCTGGTTCAGCACCCGGCGCGTCGACCGCAGAGAGCAGCTCGCCTGAAGCCAGTGCATCGCTACCCGGCGCATCGCCGGGCGCTGCCAGTACGTGCTGAGCTGTCGATCGCGCTCCCGGCGGGCCATCGCGAAGCCCGCCTCCTGGCGCCAGCCGCGCACCCATGCGCCCGCACGGAGGAGCTCCAGGAGCCGCACCGCGCGGCACTGACCCGCGCGTCGCGCACAGGCGTCAATCCATACTGCAAACGTGCGCCCCGTGCGGCGTCCGGCCAGACGTACGCGAATCCCTTGCAAAACGCGGCGTAGTGCACCGCCCTGGACACCCCATTGCCGCCAGCCCCGAAGAATCAACGCCAGACATCTGTCCAGGCGCCGGATCCAAACTCGCGCCACACGTGCCTTCAGCTTCCGTGCCGCGATTACGTAAGCCCTCCACTCTGAGAGCACTTCCTTTGTCATCTGCTCCTGTGTCATCCTCCACTGCACGAAGCCCAGCCAGCGCGCGAAGACGGATCCCACCGTAAGCTCCTGGTGCCACGCTAGGGTTCCGGAGATGAGCAGCTGGAGCTCGCGCTCCCTGAAGGTGTGCTGCGTCCAGCTGGTAAAGGTGATACGCAGCGCCTCGGAATTCTTGTACAGCCCCAAGCGCCTCCGCATTTTGTGCACGCTCCTGATGAGGCGGACTTGGTGAAGCCAGTGCGCTATGACGCCGCGCAGGGTGTGCTGCCGGCCTCGGGACCACATGCGGCCCACCAGAATCGCGAATGTCCGCAGCTGTGAACACCAGCATCCCCACCAAATGCGCCAACGCCCCGCCCCCCCCTCATCGTCATCACCACCACCAAGCCTGCATGCTTCAGCACACACTGGGCATCCTGGGCGCATCCACTGCACCGCGGCCAGCCGTGCCGCGTCAAAGGGCTCAGATGCTCCCCTGGTTACCACACCGCCTTTCACGATGCTTCAAGAGGGGCGTTAAGGCACTCGCAAAGGAAGGCAAGCCTGCGGCCAAGGAGCTGAGGCTGCGCATCTCTCACAGGAAGCCATCGCTTACAGAGCGCCCAGTTCTCATAGAGGCGCAGCGAGGCAGCCCCGCGCGAGTGCCTGAGCACCAGGAGGAGGCGTGGGCAACGAGAAGCGGCAGCGCTTACTCCCGGAGAGCACTCCGCGCTGGGTAGGGTGAGGAAGCGGCATGGGAGATGAAGGCGAGGCGCACCCATCGAGCGACCAGAGCCCAAGAGTGAAGCACCGCCACCCTCCGGAGCCTGGCACAGCGAATGGCGAGATGTCAGGTTGGCAGAGAGGCGGAGGCCGGCTTACGGGCTGTGTCGCCGCAAGTGGGATCGCAGGGAAGCAGCGGGTCGCCACGCAAGAATGCGCCGTAGGGCGAGACAAGGGTACGGAGCCGGCGAGCAGCACACACCTCAGCAGTCGGGCCCGCAACGCACGCTCCTGAAGTTGCTGCGCTTGTCGCCATTGCGCGTACCCTTGCAGTGCCTGTGCCCGAGCCCTCAGCGCGGCGCCTCCTCAGAGCTTGCTCGTGGGCCTTGGGCGGGAGCAGGGCACGAGAGGATGAAGCTCGGCAGATCGGCTCTCCATCGCAGCCCGCCCACCCCACGCAGTGCATGGCGCCGCGGTGGTCACGCAGCCGCAGGCTCGCGGTGCCCGCTCGTCCCCCTTCAAGAGCAGCAGCAGGAGCGTCGGAGTCGGCGCCAGCCGGCAGATGGAAGGCCGCACGCGCTGAGACCAAGCTGGCCCGCAGCTTGTGGGCAAGGAAGGCAGCGTCAGGAGCGAATAGCAGCAGGGAGGCAGCGGACGTGGCGTTGGGCGCGGCTGGCGGCTGGGACGCGGCGAACGTGGAGCCGGCGCACCTGCAGTGCGGACTTCAGAAGCTTGCGGGCCCTGTCGATCCGACCAGGCACAGGCCCTCTAAGCTTGCACTCACACGACACCTTCCACCTCCGAGATCCGTTCACCGAGCAGAGAAAGCGTGCTTTTCACTTTCGGAAAGCGCGGGCTTTGATCGAGAGCAAGGCTCCCCGACATGCGGAGCAACCAGGCGCAGGGTACGGCGGGGGCTCAAATGGAGAGGGGGCAACTAGGCAGGCGGCCAGGCAGAGGCTCAAAGAGAGCGCAAGGCGCGCATGGCTCAGATCCAAGAGGCCGATATCCCTGGGGCGCATCCGAAGCGCAGCTCAAGGCAACAGGTCCAAGTTCCCTGCTCAAGGCAACAGGTCCAAGTTCCCTTGGGACCCTGCAGGGAATTCCTGCACTTTGGCCCGACTTGAGGCAGCGTAAAAAAGGGCCGCGTCCCTCTCCTTGGCGCTGGTGCGGATCCCCGGGGGCAGCAGACTTCAGCAGGAAGAGAGAAGCTGGGAGGAGAACCGGCATCGGGAAAATCACTTCTGGATCGGCGCAAGAATTGCACAGCAGAGGCGCGCACCTGTAACCACCAGTTCTGGAGTGGCTGAATCTCCGCCATGAACTGAACTGTGTGCGCACCATCCACCGGGTGCGCGCCGCAAGGGAGTCGCGCAGAGCGTACAGGTTGAAGCTGGAAGTAGTACCCTCGCCCTCGGAGCCTGGCTCGTCCCCGCCCAGGCCGCGACCGCGCTGTCAGCGTCAGGCGCACACCTCGCACAGAGCTGACACCGGGCGTGGAAGCAGCCGTTGACACGGTCAGCACCGGCGCATCCGAGAGCGAGATGTGAGGAGGGCGAGAGGGGAACGAAGTGCCCTGGAGCGAGGGCCTTGAACGAGCAGTCAAATTAATCGCACAGCATCATCATCTTCAAGAATCTGTGTGCGAATTAGGTATACGGCAGTGTGGGATCCCCGGCGCTGCGTCGCGGATAGCTAATGGGATATGCCGCAAGCAGCAGCACTCTGATGAAGACGGCTTAATGGGAACTATTGCTCACAGTAGCAGCCTTTCCTCAGCTCGGTATCAGCAAAGCTCACTCCCGGAGCCCGAGCGGCGCACACCCACCGGGGAGGGCCAAGCCGGGGAGGGCTCAGGTGAACCTTTCTCGTGTCGGAAGTTGTGCAGTGGCAGAGCCTCCCACGGCAGGAAGGCGATCTGCGAGCTGTGCGGGCGCTCGATGCAGGCTCGCAGGGTGACTTTGGGCACCACCCTGGAGACGAGAGTGGCCAGCACGCGGCTGCCAGGGCTCCCCTCTTCGTCCTGCTCCACCTTCCCAACCGCCCATCGCACTTCCTCTCGTACTTCGCACCTCAAAGCTTCGTCACATCATATGGCGCTTTAGTCATCTTATGATGCAGTGCAGCTCAGCTCGGAACCTCTGAAGATTTCTAAAACCGTTGACAGCAACTCGCCTCTCCCGCTCGCCTTACCCGCCACACCGCCCTCTCGCATCCGGCGGCGGTTTCTCCTTCTCTCGATTCCCCACGTCGCCTCATCTCGCCTTCTACCGCGTTCGCCCTTACGCATCACCATGCTCCATTTCAACGCTGTCACATATCGCCGCTGGTCTCGTGCCTCGCCATGAACCCTCACTCGAACAGTCTCTTGCATCTTCCCACGGTTTCGCCGCACTTATCGCACCGGACTGTACCACGGCGTGCAGCCATACGCACAGCCACAGTACTCTCCCCTCGAATCGCCTCCTCAAACCGCCGCTAATTTAGCACATCGCCGCACACATCATCCCTCACTTTGCTCCCTCATCCCTCCTCTCATATCGACCACAGCATTTACCCCTCTCTTCGAGGCACTACACCCCCTCCCTCCGGCTCCTGACTTCGCCATAAAGTCCGCCAGGGCGAGTGACTTCACTCCAACAAAGCGTTATCTTCCTGACAAAAGAGCCCGATCACCGACACGTCGAGCAGATACTCAAGATGCATAAACCTTACTCGTGAAAGGCGCGCATGCGAGGACCCCGCGGGTCGACTCCCGGCCCTATGACGAGGCTACAGACTTGGAGAGGGAGCGAGAGGAAACACGTGTCACCCTTCGCGCCACAGAATATACTACCCAACCTGCAGCAGCGTGCATGGCGGCACAGTTACTTTGCCACATGCGCATGGACAAGAAGCTGGGATTGTTCTCTGCACAGCCGTAGCTGCCGACCAAGGATGTTACCATGGGTGGCTGCACCGCTCGCCGGAGCCCGGAACGCCGGAACGCAAAAACCGGCTCCCCGCTTCAGCCGGTGCAGAAGAGAGAATATACCCAGCCAAGTTGCAGGTGCACAAAAGGAAAGAATGCGAGTGGTGACGGCCCTCGTAAAATAGAAGAGTTAGGCATGCACACCGGCCGGCTTGGAAGTAGCTCGGTCAGGACCCATGTCTCGCTCTCTCCCATCTCCGTCCTGCGGAAGCCGAGCGCGTGTCGCCCCTCGTCGTCGTAGTGCACCTTCGCAGCACGCCACCAACCCCGGTTAGCGGGCAGAACGAGCATGCCAGAAGCCTCTCCCACCCGGCATCCCCCTACCCAGAGGCCTGAGCGGGGCGGTAGGCTCACACCGCACACTCTTTCTAAGTCCCATACCCGTACTCTCGTGCGACCGGGAACACGCCGTGCTGCGATGCCGGGCGCAATTAGGTGCAACAGATTACCTTAACTCAAGACAAATCAACAAATTTTTCGAGCGAAGGGGTGGAATAACAGAATACCGCGAATCCCTGAGGTCTGCCAGCGGACGCCAAGAGCCATCGCATCGGAACACTCTCGAGACATGGCGTCAGGGCTTTGGTGAGTCGAAGCATCGAGGGAGCGCTAGCAGTAGGACGGTAGTCAAACCGAGCGCAGACATTGAGAGTTTCGCAACGAAAAATGGTGTCATCTGCCTTGAGGGAAAGGAACGGTGCGCAGACTTGAAAGAATCCAAGTGGTGGACAAGTGGCGGGAGACCTGTAATAAGCGGCCACCAGCGGCATACGAGCGGAACGCGATCCATCCTTCGCCGGGCCCGGAAGAGTAGCACTTTTCCACCACAAGATGGGAAGCTATGGGAAACGGATAGTTCCGGTCCAAAGAGTGAGTGGCATCTTCGTAGGGAATGAACGGGCGTGGGCTTCCCTCCAGGTCCAGGAAGTTCGTTGACGCCTGAAAAGTTCTAGGGCGGGCATCCAAGCTTCTACCTGCTCCGTGAGAAAAGAAAACAGATCCCAAATCAAAAGGCTGGTGTCCCTTGAGCGAAAAGTGTCGCGGCACCGGCAGTGTGCGCAAGAAATAGCTCAGAGAATGTAGTAGCCCGAAAAGCATATGAAACATCGTCCCAACTGTTTTCGATTGATGAGATGCCCCGAGGAGAACTTAAGCGACGAAAAACAAAATATACCATAATCAGTGACTTCGTCGTCGAAGAGCCGCAGCACGACGATCTCTCCGTGTATCAATTTGGCCCGTTCCATCTTAGGTAACGTGTCTCGTCACGGCATTTCGCAACCGCAAGTTGTAAACGAGCAGCATAATTTCCGGTTTCAGTGGAATCTTGTTACGTAAGTACCTATGATTGATGAGGAAGGACTTTGGATAGCGTGCGCGCCCCCGAGATAATTGTAGGAGCAAAGTCGCGTGGTCATGAAATGAAACGGTGCGATGCTCAAATGATAACATCACTTCTCAGTATAACGGCTCATAATACCTCCCGTTAACCTAGTAACCACTTTGATCTGTTCATTTGCTCCGAAATGCCCACAAAATGTATCCATATTCCCCCCAGACATTCTCACAACATTTTGAAATGTTGTGGGTTTTCATCACTGTAGTTCGGTTCCGGTCTTTTGTGTTATCGTCATCCTCCTCGTGCGTGTGCAACTAGTGCATTGACAATTTTAACTCGCGATTTTCTGTATTCAAAATCGAAAGTGACGCAATTTTTAAATCAATTTGAACGGGACAGGCGAGGCGATCGGCAATCGGGGTGGCGAACTGGCGATGGCGCTGGCGCCATGGCGCGTGGAGTGACATAACATGACACGGCGCGGCGTTGGCGCTGGCGCTAGGCTTAAGGCTATAACGGCTAGCGCACGCTGATCAACTGACGATGACGCTGGCGCTCGCGCTCCTCGTCTTTGAAAAGGCGAGGGACACGACGCGATGCGACGCGACGCGACGCGATGTGACATGACAATGACACTTCAAAACACTTTCAACCTAAAACCAAGCGATCCGGATGGGAAACCTTCCACCTTCCTAGCGTAGGAATAGGTGTGACACCTGTCGGTGACCTTGCTTCAAACTTGAAAAAATGCGTTTTTGGGACATCCCCCCAGATTTTGGGACACCCGGGGGGGCCGTAGGCCCCCCTTGAAAGTGCTTGTTTGGGACCGAAGGTCCCAGGCCTTTGGGACATGTACGGGGGCCGCAAAGCCGCAGGCTTTTTGGGACCGTAGGTCCCATGGGGCCGAAGGCCCCGTGGTTTTGGGACGTTTTGGGGGCCGTAGGCCCCCAAAGCCGTAGGCTTTTTGGGACCGTAGGTCCCCATGGGGCCGAAGGCCCCGAGGTTTTGGGACGTTTCGGGAGCCGTAGGCCTCCAATTCTTGGCGCCTCACTTGAGACCGAAGGTCCCAAGCTTTTGGGACATGTTGGGGGCCGAAGGCCCCCAAAGTCATAGGTTTTTTTGGGACCGCAGGTCCCAAGTCTTTGCAGGATATGAACGATATAACGTGGCATACATAACCCACTACAACGTTTTGGTTCGTTCCACACATAAGATGTGTGTGTGTATATAGTCTCGACCGGGAGCCACTGGGGGGCATGCCAGCAGGGTCCGCTTACTCCGTTACCCAGAGACCAACAATTGTTGGGCGATGATCGGTCACATCGTATCATCCTTCCATGCTGCCTTGCATCTGGGTTGGGAATATGTATGAGTTTGTGGTATCTTGTCACGGCCCCGCCCTGCTCTTGATTTGCTTTTCGCATCCACTGGGATGATGATGGGCTGGCTTTTGTTGGCCGATCTCATGCCGTTCAGTGTGTATATAGTCTATATAATTTCATATTCATATTAAACTGTCGGAGCATATGTGTATGTGTGTGTATATACATTGTGGGCCCGATTTTAAGCAACAGCCGTTTAAGCGACCAACGATGGAATTCTCAAAAATTAAGCCGTTTCCAGCCTTTGCAAAAATGTTGGATATTTTGCCAACCCCGTTAAAGCAATTCTAGCCCTCTGAATTTAGATCACGAAAATTGTCATTTTTGCTGTTTTTAGCAATTCCAGCCTCCAACGATGAAAATTCTCAAAAATTTTGATGAACCTGATGACACCACCTAAATTTCGAACAAATTTCTGCGGATTTTCGGCTTATTCGTAGGCAGATTTTCAGCTTATTCGTAGGTTGATTTTCAGCTTGTGCATAAACAACTGTTTAGCTTGTGCATAAGCTGGTTTTCACCTCCCGGGCATCCTGTTGACTGGGTTGGAGGAGGAGACCGATCAAGGGTGGGATCTCGTAGCGCTGGGACAAATGATACTTCAAGACAACCCCATTGCCAGCCAAGAACACGAGACGAGGCGTGCGGTGGCTGGCCGGCCCGTGCAGGTAATTGACAATTGTACGTTGCAGGCGCCATACACCTACGATGACCTGGCCCTGTTGTTGCAGAACAGTGGTTGTGAAATCAGCGAGCCATTTGGTTTTAACGACGGACATACCCTGGAGATGGAAGAAGCGCTTACAGGTTCTGCAGCCTGCACGGACGCCACCGACCCTTCGACCTGGGACCCCAAAAGCGAAAAGGAGACGCCGCAACGATGGGGGTTTCTTCTGTCCTTCAAGCTGAAGAACAAAAGGCTGCAACCCGAGTTGGCGTTCGTTTCGACGGTGAAGACCATGCTGTACGAGATGTCAAAGGACTGTCCTTACGCGGACGCCATCTTTATCATGCATCCCCGACACGACTGCGAAGTATTGGCTACTGTTGCCGAGGCAGTACTTTTTTGTATTGAAAAGTTCCAGGAGGTGGAGGGTATTACCAGGATTGCACTGCCAGCAGGCAAAGGTCCTATAGAAAAGCTGAAAACCACGATAACAGCCGACCCGAAGACCAGCCCGGCATATCTCGACGCGCGTCTTTCCGGGGAAGTGGCGAACCGACCGGGGTGATTGTCAGTTATCAGAAGTTTGTTCCTGATCAGCAGGTAAACAAGAAACAGAACAAGAGCGGCATACTGGAGGGAAAGTCGATCATCCCAGCCTTCAAGGCTTCTATCAAGTTCGAGCGGCACCTGGAGTTCCGGTATGAAGTGGTGCAAGCAAGGGATGAGGGTGTCGACCACCATGCACAAGGAGTTTCGTGGTGTCCACAGGTTCGTTTGCCTGACCATGAACCTGTCACTGACCCAACTTCATTTGTAACACATTCGTTTGTAGTACATAGTCAAGATATATGAATAACACTAGAACAAGGTATTCGCTTAAGTTTTCTTAAGTTTGCTTAACTTTTCTTTAGTTTTCTTATCTTTACTTAAGTCCATGAAAATTATACCGCGTGTCATGTTTTATACAATTCGGTCATCAGCTGGCCTTTAGAATGCCCGTGGATGTATCAACGAGGACGCGAGCGAGTACGTCAGAGCAAAAGATAAGAAAAGTCGAGTGAAAACCGTGTCCTGGTGGGTGGTGGGGGACTCGAATAATTATACACAAGAAAACTTAAGCCAAAACCGTGCTCTGGTGACTGAAGAAAATATAAATTGGGTGGCGGGGGACTGGAAGCAATTATACACAAAGATATAGATAATGAGGATGTCATTCCTGACGACGAGCTCGAAGCCTAGGGCAAGGAAGAGAAATTATATTCGAGGCGACATGGAGGGTGCGACGATGCGCCAATCGTGAATCGATCCATCCGTGAAGATTCAAAATTTCACTTCGGGAGTTTTGTTGGTCGGTGCGTGCCAGGAACTCGCTTGAGGTCCAGATTGAAAGACACGGAACTTGTAACCCATGTGGGGGGGTGGGTGGTTACCGTCACCGGTAGCAGGCAGTAACAGCAGCAGGCCCGTTCGCCCAAATGTTCCAACTGGGCGGAGGAGGCTTTTACCCGGGAGCGCCAGCGCTCGGCGCAGTAGGAGGGTCATCTGCTTTAACGACGCCAACGGGCTCCAAAGTCCCGGGAGCCTCTCCTCCATCACGACCGGCGATGTTCGCTTCTCCACCACGAGCAGGTCCGCAGTGGCCAGGTTAGTTCGACCTCACCCCGGCGGCGAAAGCTGACGCTGAGAAGTTAGGAGAAAGCCTCTGGACAGACTTGAAGGGCGAGGACTCGGAGAAGAAACGGTCGGCGATCGCACAGTACAACGGGTACAAGGAGCTCGCCCAACACCTGGAAGTGTCTGAACCAGTTCTGCGCGCCAAGGTGATTATGCAAACGTTTGACCTGTACATGTCCGTTAGCAAATAGGTAGTTGTGCTTAATAAGCCAGCCAGCAAACGAATTGAGAGCTCGCACCTGCACTGCCATCGTACCGGCCTTTACAATGAATAATACCGCGCCCGCAAGAAAACCCCTAACCCTGGGTGCTTTGCCTGTTCAAATAAAGACTGTATATTTTCATAGCACCAACGTCTAGTCTGGTAGCATCCTTCTTGCCTTTTGTCGGTTTTTGTTGAATTTTTGTGCTACGCACACAGTTACAGTCTCGTGCAGACCTACACCCCCTAGATTTAAGGTGGGTGCCACCGCTTCTAGCATTAAAGCCTCCCATTTTCGGGGTGCATGCAAGATATGAACAAAAGTTTCTTCAGACTCAGTTTGATTGGAATGACTTTGACATATCCAAGCTGAAAACATCGTCATTATCACCACTTTCAACAAATGGCACTTGAGCACCACCCGAATCTCGGGGACAAATCGCCTGGAAACCCCAAATTTCGGGTTATACCCTAAAATTTTAAATTTTGGAATAACGTGTCATTATCTACTCTCCAAATGCTATTTAGTCATATAAAAAAAACCTCATTATCATAACTTCCGCCGATTGACACCTGAGCACCGCCCGAAACGGGGCGAAAAATCGCCTGGAAACCCAAAATTTCGGGCTATACCCTAAAATTTCAAATTTTTGAATAACGTGTCATTATCTACTCTCCAAATGCTATTTAGTCATATAAAAAAAACCTCATTATCATAACTTCCGCCGATTGACACCTGAGCACCGCCCGAAACTGGGCGAAAAATCGCCCGGAAACCCCAAATTTCGAGCTATACCCTAACATTTCAAATTTTGAAATAACGTGTCATTATCTACTCTCCAAATGCTATTCAGTCATATTAAGAAAACCTCATTATCACAACTTTTCAAAAAATGAGAATATAATGAGACACCCGCGTGTCTCATTTTTGCGATATGGTCGTTCCATGTTATCACTCACACCGTGTGTGTATACCTCAATATATATGATCCAAATTCCCCATACTTAAGAAAATCCGCCTGAACCCATTCCTGGGGCCATGTGCGCCATGAGCTTGGCACCACTATTGGCTTCCTGTTACGAGTGGGCGAAGACTTATCATGTTGTATACCAATGGAAAAAAAACTAGTATGAGGCCTTTAGAGCAATATTCATAGAACATACTTTTCTCGTCTGCCAATAGGCCATCCCTGCACTTTCCAGTGAGTTTCTTGCTCGATATATCGAGTTTGATGGCCTTCACATAGTCGAGGGACCTTGCCTAAGTCTCAAATATGGACATCAATACTTCATACATGTCAAATAGTCTACCAACGTAGAAGTTATGGCAGTTTCCGCGCTCGTACTGACGGCTATACTGCTCAAAACGAATTCGTCATTTAGGTGTTAAGCGGCATATATATATATATACGGGTACTGCAATTAGGCACTGCAAATGTGGGATACTCAATGTCACAAGTAGCGTGTACTATTAATGTTACAATTAAAGTTACCAACATAGAACATACCACCTCATGAATGTTGCTTAGAAGTACTTTTTGTAAACTTATGCTTAGTAATTACGATAGAGCAAGGGTTCATCTCTTCCCTACATTGACATCCTTTCTAGTTTCATGCAGTGAGAAATATAGGCGCTCAATACTATACTAGCGTTCAAAAGGCTTCTCAAGGGCCGACAGCTCTTCCATATCAGTCGCAGGTATTGGCCACGCGGTCTTGCTTTTTGGAATGAGAGCGCTCATGCTCAATAAGTTGTGTCTTTTCACTTCGAGCACCCACTCTCAATAACTTTGGGCAAGCCGCGCACCCGACTCCACCTGCGAACAACATGTACCACACATATAAGATAACTGTAGGTGCACGTGGCGTATTCCCTTGATATGAACGTGAGCAAAACAATGAAACATTAGTGAGTTTCCCGCAAATTTCGGCAGCCAATTCTTTCGCTAGTCCGACGTCAGAAGATGCCGCATTTTCCGGGGACACGTCGGTCCACGTCGGATCGGCTGCCGATTTGCTCAATTCGCTAGTCCGAATTTGCTCGAATTCGTTCAAGAATGGCCAAATTCGAACGAAATGAAAACTCAATTCGTCAGCGACTCAATTCGCTCAGCTGACTGTACCTGATGAATATTCTGTTTACTCCCAACCAAAATTACATTAGTGTAAGTGTTCACGAACTGAACCAGTGAAATCGGACTATCGCGACACACACACGGATTTTATGGGCCACGTCGGACTAGCGAAAGAATTGGCTGCCGAATTCTGCGGGAAACTCTCTATTAGCTCACATGTGCCTCCTGCGTGTGGTGTCGTGCAAATGGGAGCATGCGTCGTGAGATACTCGAGTGCCCATTCACCGATACCTTTTATGAACAGCAAGTTGCAATCCACACAGAGCAACACAAAAGCGATGGGTTTGGTGGTGAACTTCTTTAGTAAAGTTGCATCTTCTCGAGTGGACAACTTCTTAGCCGGAAACACTCGCTTGCCGAAACACCTCGTGAAGTAAAGGATTCCCTAGTGGGTCGTTGCCTTGCTTGTACCAAGACCCATCTGTCAAGGTACACAACCTTACACACCCCCTTTAGAATCAACACGAATGATTAATATATGACACTCATAGAGCACATGCACACACAAGCAGATGCACACACAATACCTTCAAGGGAGGCAATGGTGGAAGTTGGGATAAGCTTTCCCTCCACGGTCTGGAACTCCCTGTGAATAATAGGCACGACCTTCTTCACCTTTTTGGCTTGCCGAGTGTTGTTCATCTGCGCTGTGTTCACCTGCAAGTTGCGTGGGTGCGACAAAATAAGTTTTGCAAAGTGAGAAAATAATCCAAGAAAAGAACATATATGGTGTCCTCGAGATCACCTTCTCGTGAAATTCTTCCCACTTTGCTTTAGTGCTCGCATTTGTATGAGCGCGCAAGATATTGGGTTCATTGAGGGGATGTAAGACACACAATTTGGTATCTTGGAAATACCAACCCTCTGAATGGTTTTCTATGCATATCCTTGTTCCGGTACGAGGGTGATCGCTTTCGTATCCACCTGTTTGTCCTGCGATATTGCACTGGCTGTACGGGCGAAACGAACGAAGGTTTGTGAGAGAGCGTGCGGGGGAGGTTTCCAGGCGTGCATACTATACGAAGTACCTGTATCCAGTGCATAATATGTACGCGTGAGGTGTCTCGTAAACGTTCCGCATGAAGAACGACTCGAGTTATTCGTCTCTCGTCAGTGCCAGACCATCACGTTATTTTTCGATGGAGTTCGGTCGCATGTCGCGATTCCGCATCATGTGACATCTGTATTCATCTTGACTACCAGACGCATGCGAGAAGTATTTGATGGAGTCCAAATTCCGTCAAGTCTTCAATATTTATATAACGTGTGTATAAATTACACGTATGCTGATATCGAACTCCATAATCTGCGATTATTCTGTACGATGTCATAAACGGTGAGTATGTGGCGTCCCGCATAAATTCCCGAATTATATACGATCTCCACCGATTGGAAACCACTCACGTATTTATTAATTCTACCGCGGAAAGGTGGCACCTGCTGCCAGTCCGCGTATTCGTGCATCTTCAGCAATCAGTTTGGCAATTTCACAGATAATGTTAACGTGGTGCATGCCACATTTACTGAATTGTGATTCGCAAAAGACGGCCTGCATTGATTGTACGACTTATTGTGAATCTTGTCATCTGATTCAGGAAATACATGCGATGCCATTTATACTCCATCTAGACGCCGTTTTGGTTTGCGTCCGCTATGCTGGAGTGGACCGACTTATGTAACTATATGGAATATATGCGAGATTTTCTCACCCCCCAGTTCCTCCCATTGACCTCAAATGACGGGTTGGCTACCCATGTCATTGATGAATCTATTTCACAAACTGTCCGCCCATTCATCAGCACCTCAACTGCACACTCACGCGCGCATTGCAACCGCTTCTCGATGACCTATCTGCCGAGCCACGGTTAGGCCATATACCACTCATTCTTTGCTTTGTTATGAATGAAACGAGACCGAGTGCGTAGACGTAGTCATCCTGTTAGTTTGTGCACTCAATCCATACCTCTTCAGTACTTGGTCTAGGTTGCACTATTCTTATCATTTCCGAATCCAGCCTGAAAGACAATTTTAGCTGCCGCCCCTTGGTACTCTGCGCGAGAATTCAGTAACATAGGAAGAGCGACCTGCATCCAAGGGCATTACCCCAAAATCCCATTTTCCATTTCAAGATATTATTTTAGCACTTACCTTTCGGACGTGCTTGCATCAATGGAACCGATGCAACTACCAGTTCAGCATGCCCCTTATCCCTTCCATCCTGAATTTATCTCAAATTGGTCCCTCCATTAGTTGCACTGCAGTGTTCACATTGGCAAATAGGTAAACAGAAAAAATCAGCATACCAGAAAACAGATACTTGTAGACAGGCATGCGAATATGCAAAACGAAATTTGCAGAGCCTCATCCATGACAAAACCAGTGTTTGGCATTACTCAAAATTGGCAGGCACTGACAGGGCGGCATACGCAACACGCCAAACCTCTCTGTGTATGGCACGCACTGCCCTCCATTCCACCACGTAGTCATATTTTCAGCTCTGCTCTTAGTGCGGAGAATTCCAGGAATTTTGCAGACGGTCCGCACGAGTGCATCTCCTAAACAGTAGAACGATGCACACTGGATGGATATGCGCTCATTCTCCAGAGGGATATAGTTCGATATCCAGTATCTAAAAACTGGTATGTTGGAAATGCGGTGAGATGCCCGCCCTCACTACATCAACGAAGGATAATCTCATTACCACAGACTCACCTGGAACAGGTCTAGATCTGGATACAGCTGCCGGCCAATCCCTTCGAGCAGCATGATGCCTGCGCGGCGCACACGCTCATCAGTGCGGAGCGCCACGGTCTGCAGACTAAAACCGCCGAGGCCTCAGGCCTCCCTAGGTGGGTCTGGAGCGTCACACAGAGCGGCACCTGCTGCTCATCGAGCCGCGGCGGGAAGGTCGTGCGGCGCACCAATGATGAGGCCAGTGAACTGACTCTCCAGCAACACGTGGTGCACCCGTGCCAGATCCAGTATCTGCGCACCTTCCGGCCGTTCCGTCAGAGCATGTACCGGGTGGAGCATCACAGGCGCGGTTCATCCTTAAACCAGAGCCGGCCGCTCATCAGGATAAAGCATGACTCAGCCGTTGCACCATTTCGTCCACTCCAAAGGCACTCGCACCGCCACTGCTACTGCAATTAATGTAAATGACTGCAGGGCAAGGTTGTCATCACTCATGACCATGTGGCTGCAGTCCCGAAACTCAACACTCGGCCGCGCCACTCACTGCAATTGGTCACATCATTGGCGACGCTGTGTCACTGGCATTAGTACCAGCTGGAAGGCGTGCTCTTGTCATTGTCATTAGTGCCGGCTAGGAAAGTTAGTGCCAGCTGGGAGGCATGGGCGCGTCGTTGGCAATAGTGCCAGCTGGGACGTGTGGGCATATCATGGTCAATAGTGCCGGCTGGGACGTGTGAGCATGTCATTGCCATTAGTGCCGGCTGGGACGTGTGAGCATGTCATTGCCATTAGTGCCGGCTGGGACGTGTGAGCATGCCATTGCCATTATTCAGTATTCTTGATTAAACCAGAGGTCCCCCATGCGGCTTGGAATCTACACTGCTTGCCGAGCTGGCAGCTGCACGTGGCGCTGCCCTGCGGCATCGCACATTGAGCTCAGCACCTGATTCAGAATGCTGCCGATCTTCACCTTCGCCAGCGTGAACTGGCTGCAGTTGACCTGCGCCACGGTTTGCGCCACGGCCTGCATCCACAGGCAGTCCTTGCCTCAGACTCGTCTCAGCGGAGTGAAACTTGCAACTTAGCGCTGGACCAATCGGGGAACACCAGCACGGTAACTTCTCGCAACTCCTCATGTGTCTAACGCTACCCCCCCCTACGGATGCTCAAGAGGAACTCATTCCCAAATCTCCAGCTTCCTTGGGGGATATGCAGGAGGGAGGCCCTGTGGCCTGCCCTCCCACACCCCAACGCTTTCTGCACCTCCCCTGCCCGCGACTCCGAAAAGTCTCCTGATGTGCACTCTCTTTGTCACCTGTATAGCCTCTTGGCTGTCGGGCAGAGCAGTCTTAACTAAACCCCACGGGACGAGCCCCTGATTGGCAAGTCGCACTTCAAGCATGCCTTTGGGGCCTATTGCAGTCTCAAGCATGCCTTTGGGATATGCAGTCTCAAACATGCCTTTAAGATTCTGCTGCATTCTGAAGCATGCCTTTGGGGTCTACCTCATGGTCTCAAACACCTTTGGGGCCCTACCATTCGCAAGCATGCCTTTGGGGTCCTACTGCCGGTCTCAAAACACATGCCTTTGAGGTCCTACTGGGTCTCAAGCTTGTACCTTGGGGTCCCCACTGCGGTCTCAAGCCTGCCTTTGGGGTCTACTGCGGTCACCTCAAACATGCCTTTGGGGTCTACTGGGGTCTCAAGCATGCCTTTGGGGTCTACTGCGGTCTCAAGCATGCCTTTGGGGTCTACTGCGGTCTCAAGCATACCTTTGAGGTCTACAGCGGTCTCAAGGCTTTTTAATTCATTTACAACAGTCATAGTTTGTACATTCCTCACATTCCTCGGGAGACGGCACATAGTTCCAAGACTGGGGCAAATCGTGGTGCGGCCTGCGTGGGTGGGCTGCGCGGGTGGGCTGCGTGGGGTGCCTGCACGAAGGCTTCTGGATCCGAGCATTGGTGGTGCCGCGAGCGCTCCAGCATCAGCCGGCCCGCTAGCTCGCCGTCCTTCAGCGCCACCGCCGTGAACAAGTCGATAAAGTTCCGTCGGTCGTCAGCCCCCAGCTCCGTGCACAGCCCAGCGTCAAGGTACACCAGGCGCACGCCCCCTGCCACGGCAACCCCCGACATGCCCGGCCACCTCTCAGCCATGCTGCGCGCGCCCTGTCACGCCATGCTGCTTGCTCGCAGCCACGTTGCCGTGCGCCAAGGCAGCGGTGACAACCGAGACCTCTACACTTCCTGGGTACTCCAGTGTGGCTATCTGCCCGCCTTCTCTGCACAGTCCCGCGCCTCGCCTACCCGGCTGCCTGAAACCGCGACTCCCGTGCAAGTATCCAACTTCTCACACCAGGGGCGTTGGCGCGTGCAGGCGCCGTCCAAAGAAACTCGCAGCGTCGCCCTCTGGAGGGGAAACGGGGCAGTTTACAGCCGTCGAGGGCCTCCGCTTCTCACAGCGGCGGCCTGCGGCCCTCCGAGCTCCCAGTCCGATTCGGATCGGCTTCCAAAAGCGTGACTGCATGGCCAGCTCTGGGTCCATTAGGCCAGTCGTACCACTCAAGAGATGGATTCCCAAAGGCCAAATTTGCCACATCAGCTGAGAGAGTGTGTCACGTGGCATCGATGCCCACGATAGGTGACGGGCCGCGACCAGTGCTCGCTCGGAAAGATCAATTGGTGCAGGGCTGAAAGTAGGCGGCAGCAATTGCCAGGGCTACGCGGCGCGGGCTTGTGTTGACGGTGATGGCGCAGGTCGAGCGAAGATGCTGCTGCCGGGGTGTTTCAGGGGAGGCAAGGGTCTTCGGGGCGCTGCTGCAGGTAGCGCACCGCGAGCATCTTGGGCCTCCTTGGGCATGTAGCGAATGAGAATGTTGCCAGGATGCAGATCGGCGTGCACGAGGTTGTCCACGAGCACCATCTTAAAAAAGGAGCGCGCCCCCGCCAGCGCCACAGCCCGGTGCTCCTCGGGCGTGCTATTGCCTCCCCTCATCCAATCCATCACAAACTGCCCGTCCTGAAGCACCGGCCTTCGCCTTACTCCAATCGCCCCATCCCGTGGTCCCCCTCCTCTGCCTTCCTTTTCGATGTGACCTCCTCGATGCGACTTCGATATGGGCGGGCAGCGGCACGGCAGCGGCATGGCTGTCCAATGGAAGCGGCTCATGATGGCAGGCGATTCCATTAGGGGGGATAGGGAATGGGTGGAGAGGGGTTGGGAGGTAAAGGGTTGCGCACGCACTTGCTCCGTCTCCACAAGAATACTGTCCGATGCCGGCAGACGTGGATGCACATGTGGGAATTCCACACCGTAGCCGTCACCGTCCTGATGCCCATTCACCCCCCCGCCACCAGCACCCTTGAGTGCGTCATCCTCGCCTCCTGAGAATGCTCTCAGCATCCTCACTCCGTCCAAGAGGTGGATAAGCGCTGGCTCCGTCGTAAATCATGTCACCAGGCTTTCGCCTTCCCCAGTCTCCTCTTCCAGAATCCATACAGTACACAGGACACAAGGAGCTCCGGAGCGGCCACCTTGAAGTTGCTGCAGAAGCGCTCCAAGTTTGTGCCCTCTACGCGTAAATCAAGTTGCGCCTGTCCCATTGCCCCCTACCCCCCCGCCCCCCCCCTTCCGAACCCCACTCTTTGCTGTCCCTGAAGCCTCCTCCCCCGTCCGCAGTCCCGGGAGGGGGGAGGCCAGATCCCCGTTCCCCTGATTCCCGCTGGGAAGCTGTCCGCCCTGTGGGTTCCATTTGTCTGATGCACAACTGTAAAGTCCACGTCTTCGCGACAATCCTGGGGGCTGGCAGATAGTGTTGGGATCCCTGGGGGGTCGACTGATAACTTGGACACTGCAAAAAAGGGACCACGCACGGATCTGGGCTTGCACCTCCATGTGCTTTGCAAAATTCTCCACGGCGTCCGGAAGAGCTAGCCACTGCACACCTGGAGAGTCTCTACATTCCTCAAATAAAGAGAACTTCCTCTCGTCATACCCGCCTGCCCACCGAGAAGGTCCAAGCCGGATGCGCGGCCGTGCAGCGCGGGTCTTTGTGGCAGTGCAGCGCGGGTCTTTGTGGCACAATTACAGCCTTTGAGTCTTTGTGGCAGTGCAGCGCGGGTCTTTGGCCAGTGCAGCCTTTGGGTCTTTGTGGCCGTTACATGCAGGTCTTGTGGCAGTGCAAGCGCATGGTGCTGTGGCGGTGTGCGGGTCTTTGTGTATTCTGGCGGGTGCTGTGGCAGTGCAATAGCGGGTCTTGTGAACGCGAAATTTTCTTAGCGGGTCTTTGTGGCCGTACTGCGGATGCTATTAACCCAGTGCAGCGCGGGTCTTCGCTGTGGCAGTGCAGCGCGGGTCTTTGTGGCGGTGCAGCGCGGGTCTTTGTGGCAGTGCAGCGCGCGGGTCTTTGTGGCAGTGCAGCACAGGTCTTTGTGGCCGTACAGCGCAGATCTTTAATAGCCGTGCAGCACTGGTCTTTGTGGCAGTGCAGCGCGGGTCTTTGTGGCCGTGCAGCGCAGGTCTTTGGCCGTGCAGCTGGGTCTTTGTGTGCAGTGCAGCGCGGGTGCTGTGGCAGCGCGGATCTTGTGGCCCGTGCAGCGCGGATGCTGTGTGTTACAGCGCAGGTCTGTGGCCGTGCAGCGCGAGTGCTTTGGTGGCGGTGCAGCGCGCGGTCTTTGTGGCCATTGCAGCACGGGTCTTGTGGCCGTGCAGCGCGGGTCTTTGTGGCAGTGCAGCGCGGGTCTTTGTGGCCGTGTGGCACGGGTCTTTGGCAGTGCAGCGCGGGTCTTTGTGGCCGTGCAGCGCGGGTCTTTGGGATACAAAGTCTCCGTCGAAGTCCCTCTCACCGGTTAGCCTCATTGCTCATCGAGGAAGCCCAATCCCGGCCAACTTCAAAGTGTGCTGAACAGACTCACCACTTATGGGAAGTGCCGAATGTATGACCGCCGCTCCGAATCGCATCAGCTGCAAGCGAGGCACAGCCGCAAGGGGCATTGCTCTCCTTAGTCACATCTCCCAGCAGCTTGCGGTCGGCAACGGACAAAATGAAACCAGTTAGAAACTACCAAACAACGAGGACAAAACTTGAGGCTTCGTCCTGCGCCTGCTTTGTATTTCTTGATGTAGAATGGGCTCTCAGCGCCACCCGGCCATTCTATGTGCTCCCAGTGTTTGCTCCTGGCATCCCCGTTCGGTGCCGGGGAGCACCTGCGATGCGTCACCGGGGGTGTGCCTGTAGACGTATTGGCCCGGAGCCATTTAAGGCATCGCCTTCACAAGCCTAAAAACTCAGCATTTCTCAACATTGAGAAATGTAGACGCAGAGCTCTGAATCTCCCCACCACCAACCCTACAATGAGTGCAGCACGCCGCAACGAATCCCAAGGTGCAAGGCGCTCCGGTAACACCAGGACAAGTGGGGAAGAGAACCTGCAAGTCTTGGTGAATTGCTTTCTCCACCCAACGCCGCTTCACCTTAATTACCCAGTCGGTGGCACCCGGGGAATTGCCGTGGCTACCGGCTGAGGGCGCTTCCCGTTGGTTCCCGCAACCGAAGGGCTTGTCAAGTATCTCTTCTCGAAACACCACCCTGACGCCACCATTGCCGCCTTGTACTTGATCAATACACGGCCGGGAACAGGCTTCGAGATCGATGCCTCATCTCATATCAACGGCTGCCGCTCATCCGCTGGATCACGGCAGCCAGGACTCTCTCTCCGGAAGAAGTGAGTGATTCAAGCAACGCGCGCTGCAACAACCGGGGAATTTGGCAACTAGGAGGCGGCGGGAAGGGCCAGGGACAACCTGTGCACCTGGGCGATGCAACCGGCACCTAGCGGCTCCTCGTCGACAGCAGCAAACACCTCCTCGAGGCGCCTTCCCCCAAAATACTCCTGTATCTGTGTCATCCCGATGCACCACACAGGCTATGCCTAGACGATCCATTGTGTGCTGCCCATCGTACCCGGCACTGCATTGTCATGCGGCACAACTGAAACGGATGACGATGACGCGTTGATGCAGTGATCCGAGGCAGTGTGCACGAGTACAGCGCAATGCCTTGAGGCCGTGGACCAATGAGGAGGCGGTGAACGTGGTGTTCGACGTGCAGCTTGACGCAAGTCATCGGAGACATGCCAATGCCAGGAGACAATGGCGAGACGTGTGCAAATTGCCGGCTGGTGGAAAGGGCAGAGTCGGAGCGGCGACGATCAGAAGCCCCTCTCTCGTTGCGACATAGCACGCCAAGCGAGTGCCCACATCTATGACTCTGGACTTCGGCCCCAGCGCAACAACCCCTGGCTACACGGAGCACTCCGGACATCACCGCCAGGGCAGTCGAGCGCACGGGCGCGCACCGTATGTCGCGTGTCTGTAAACGGCTGTGGGGCGACGCTACTGTGAAGCTCTGCGAACACTTCACAGAGGCCGCGAGGGAAGACGTCGGGGCGGGTCGAGGCCCACTGCCCGAGCTTCACGAAGGTCGGCCCAGCTTGCATGCAACTCCACACCAGGATCACATACCACGCCTGTATTCCCAGTGCGCAACTAACCCACGGTTGAGTCCAGAACGTCCGTCCCTAAAGCCGTCCAGATGCACCCTTTTTGTGACCTCCTCGCCCCGAAGGTTCACAGTGTCCAAGATGACCACTGCATATTGTGTGTGAACGACCGGGCTACGAAAAGGAGAACCACCTCCTGCACCATACACGGACAGAAACCACAACAATGGCTGCATCGTTGACTCATGCGAAGCACACACGGCTAGCACATCACCGAGTGCATGAGTGCTTCACGTGCAGCATGCCCGGCTAGCACATCACCGAGTGCATGAGTGCTTCACGTGAAGCATGCCCGGCTAGCACATCGCGGAGTACATGAGTGCCTCACGCGAAGCATGCCCAGGTAGCACATCGCCGAGTGCACGAGTGCTTCACGTGAAGCATGCCCGGCTAGCACATCGCTGAGTACATGAGTGCTTCACGTGAAGCATGCCCGGCTAGCACATCGCCGAGTGCATGAGTGCTTCACCTGAAGCATGCCCGGCTGGCACATCGCTGAGTACATGAGTGCCTCACGTGAAGCATGCCCGGGATGCACATCGCCGAGTGCATGAGTGCTTCACGTGAAGCATGCCCGGCTAGCACATCGCCGAGTGCATGAGTGCTTCACGTGCAGCATGCCCGGCTGGCACATCGCCGAGTGAATGAGTGCTTCTCGTGCAGCATGCCCGGCTAGCACATCGCCGAGTGCATGAGTGCTTCACCTGAAGCATGCCCGGCTAGCACATCGCCGAGTGCATGAGTGCTTCACGTGCAACATGCCCGGCTAGCCCATCGCCGAGTACATGAGTGCTTCACGTGAAGCATGCCCGGCTAGCACATCGCCGAGTGCATGAGTGCTTCACCTGAAGCATGCCCGGCTAGCACATCGCCGAGTGCATGAGTGCTTCACGTGCAGCATGCCCGGCTAGCACATCGCCGAGTGCATGAGTGCTTCACGTGCAGCATGCCCGGCTAGCACATCGCCGAGTGCATGAGTGCTTCACCTGAAGCATGCCCGGCTGGCACATCGCCGAGTGCATGAGTGCTTCACGTGCAGCATGCCCGGCTAGCACATCGCCGAGTG
>LGRX02035702.1:0-24273 GCA_001247695.2 Cymbomonas tetramitiformis
CCCACATATTCACCACTAGCTCTCAAAAACCCATCATGACCCCTATAACCCCTATAACCAAAAAACCCGAATACTGCACAATGCGTACTTCTCGCTGAAAGCGAGAGTGAGGGTTATCAAGGAAAAAAGAGGTGCAAGCTAAGATGTTACGGATCGAAAGATGACAGACGCCCGCGCGCAGTCGCGATGTTGGTACGTCGTCGTCGATGTCACACGCATGGTCGATCATCGATCTGTAACAGTCCGATCTGTCGACGAGTACCACTGAAATGCGCGAAAGGATCATCATCCTCCGCGTAGCTCAGTTGGTTAGAGCGTCGCACTAGAGAAGCGAACGTCACGGGTTCAAATCCCGTCGTGGAGCATTTTCGCCCATGACGATATATGATTTGACCCGGCTCGTACAGTGAAAATCCCCGCACCGATTTCAAACCCTAACATTGGTATCGAAGCGACGGTTCGGAAACCGCCTCAGATGTAACGGCATAAGGCACACGATGTGACCTACGCTAAGATCGCGTATGCTCGGGCACGGTGATGTGACCTGCGCTACGATCGCGTATGCATGGGCACGATGTGACCCGCGCTGATGACGTGGATTCGGGCTGCATCCCAAGAACTGCGATGCACCTTCGGTGCGATGAGCTGCATCCCAAGAACTGCTACCCAGCTTCATCGCAGGCTGCCACGTCATCACATCTGAGGTCGGACCTCTGAAAAGTAACTCGACACGAATGTCGTGAGGTCACGACACTTTAAAGAGGGGAGATATGTTACGGATCGAAAGATGACAGACGCCCGCAGTCGCGATGTTGGTACGTCGTCGTCGATGTCACACGCATGGTCGATCATCGATCGTCTGTAACAGTCCGATCTGTACGAGTACCACTGAAATGCGCGAAAGGATCATCATCCTCCGCGTAGCTCAGTTGGTTAGAGCGTCGCACTAGAGAAGCGAACGTCACGGGTTCAAATCCCGTCGTGGAGCACTTTTCGCCCCATGACGATATATATGATTTGACCCGGCTCGTACAGTGAAATCCCCATACCGATTTCAAACCCTAACATAAGAGGAGAAATGAGGGGCATGTGTTTAGTACCTGTAGTCACGATGCTTTGTAGCCCAGGTAGCCTAAAGCCTCACCAGTTGCACTCAGGCGCTCAGCAGGCCATAGGCGTCTAACTGCCGCCACAACCCAGCTTGGATGAGGAGCGCGTCGCCCTTTACCCCTCGGCAAGGAAGCATCCCCATCAACCAAAACCTACAGTAAGCCCAAAACCTACAGTAAGGAAGCATGCACGCATGATGACTACTTCTAAACAGGAAACCTACCATGCCACGCCAAACCATAAGTGTACCAAAGAGTATTTTCCTGCGGTCAGCGTCATGGGCTAACCCACGCTCTTCGATTTCACAAATCGTGGAAGACACCTCATCTATAGAGATAGGTGCTTCACGCTCTGTACATTGTCCAGCGTGAAAAAACAGAACCTCCGCGGGTCTGTGATATCAGAGGGTGGGGAGGGAAATCAAGGTCGGCTTTAGAAGTTGAGCGTTTTTTACCTTCCATATCTCCTGCAAAAATAACAGCTCTCCGCTTCAGTAGGCGGTTGCGGACGTGTTCAAACGAAAGAAGAGGCTTCTAGAAGCATGGTTCTACAACTTACAACAGCCGACATGTGCTGACGGGAAGATCGAATTTTTTCAGCTCGATGATCGGAATCGCGATCTGAGCACGGAAATCGACAGCCCTTGAGCTAAGCTATCTGCCAGTGTGCAACATGCGGGGGTAATTCGGCCAATTAGATGGCGTAAAGATGAATCAAAGTGAAGCATATGCTTAACAACGATTTCTGTTTGGAGGTCGTTATTCGTTTTTCGAAAATGACAGACGATTTAGTTCCTTGGTGGCACCCTACCCTTAAGTACAAGTCATTTGCGTATTCAATTAGTCGGGGGGTATTTATTTTTATTTTAGTCGGCGAAAAATATTCACCTTAAGTATGGGGGGTTCCGAGACGGTTGTATTTATTTCGTTTCTTAAGTATGGGACGGAATTAGTCACCAGCTTCGGAATTAAATAATTGTTCCAATTGAATACGCAAATGACCCGTAAGGTCAAGTGAGGTAAGGCCCCCCCTTTTTATAGTGTAGAAGTACGTGACCCGCCCGCCCCTGTTGTACGGTACATGGCACATGTCACGCAGGATTCTGACCCCCCAGTGTTAAGAGTACGATCGAGAGTCCAGGAGAGCTCCAGAGAGGAATTTTCAAGAGAATTCTTCAGTTCTTACGGTTTGGCAGCATGGACAGCAGCGTTTTCTGAACGCAAATAATTTTGCGGATATATCGCACATTGTATGTGGTTTTGAAATGGTTTGTTTTTACACGTGCATCACAATTTGCGTGGGATTAACAGAAAAGGCTAATATATATTATATATTAGACTGGCGGAAGCACTAGCAGGGAGTGACACCGCAATTCACTGCAGACTAAGATGAGATAATAAAATAACTTTGAGGTTTTATTATCGCGGAACGAACTGGCGGAAGCAAGCTGACGTGGCACCTCGGGTCAAGGGGTGATCAGAGAGAGTGTGACTGCCCCCCACCTTATGGGGGGGGCTGAAAGTCTCATCTCACATCACACCACCTCACCCCGAAGGCGTGAGGTGCCACAACAAGATAGGCAAGCTCGCATCCCAAACCTAAACCCTAGGCAAAAATAGGCAGCAGTTACAGGCCCAATGGGACCTCTCATAGTCCGAAACTACCGCACCACAAGCTAGAGCTGTTCATTGCAAGTGTCTGTTGTCTTAATGTTGCACACCACCAGACCGTGATGCGTCTGGTGGCAGGTCGATTGTGGCATTGGCGATGGGCTGCGACCCCATGAAAGGCGGTAACCAGACCGGCCCCTCAGATACCAACCAATACCTGTGCGCGGCCATGGCGTAACGTGGCCAAGCACTACCAGAGGCAAGTGGCAGAGGGGGAGGAATGTGGGAATGACGCTCTTGTAGGAGTCACAGCACTCGTTGTCGATGGCGAAAATGTCGGAGTCGCGCTTGGTGTCTGGTGTGAACGTAACTTTCCGTAAAATTAGCCAAATCGAGCGATGAAGAAGTCAAATTTGGGTAAAATTCGACGAGGAAAACGGCGGTGAGGTCAAAAACGTCGTGCGGCAAGCCAAACTTCCGGCAGCGGAGGCGCTGCTGGCCAGAGTGTTGAAGGCGTAAATGTCTGTTGAAAGTTAAGAGATGCGGCGAAATCAAAAACGCCGATACGTAGGGGCGAAGGTCTCGTTAAATTCGGTTGAAGTTGGTCGAAAAATTACAAATTTCCGAGGTACGTGCGGAGGTTACGTGCAGGCTACGTGCGGGTTACGTGCGGGTTACGTGCGGGTTACGTGCGGGTTACGTGCGGGTTACGTGCGTGATCAAAGTTGCCGAGAAAAGGATGCCACACCAAAGATGGTGGACCGATAACCTAACAGAAAAGGCTAATATATATTATATATTAGACTGGCGGAAGCACTAGCAGGGAGTGACACCGCAATTCACTGCAGACTAAGATGAGATAATAAAATAACTTTGAGGTTTTATTATCGCGGAACGAACTGGCGGAAGCAAGCTGACGTGGCACCTCGGGTCAAGGGGTGATCAGAGAGAGTGTGACTGCCCCCCACCTTATGGGGGGGGCTGAAAGTCTCATCTCACATCAGGGATCCAAGGCGATCTTTGGTCCCGAGTGGGATTCAGGCATCCGGGCATCCGGGCATCCGGGCATTCAGGCATCCGGGCATCCGGGCATTCAGGCATCCGGGCATCCGGGCATCCGGGCATTCCGCCATCCGCTAAGAATTAATGGCAACTGATGTAGTTGAACATATATGAAATGGCTCGACGGTTGTGGCGACAGCTGGACAAATCGTAGTGCATTATATATCACTCCTTGCAGTGTAAATTAATGGGGGCAAGTCCCTCCCGGAAATATTGGACCCTACTGCAATGAACATGTCATGTTGCTGCAGTAAACATGTTACCCTGCTCCATTATAAACATTTTACCTTGCCGCAGTAAACAATTTACCCTGTTGCAGTAAATATTTAACCGTGCTGCAGGGTGCCATCGTAGTGCTGCAGGGAATATGTCATCCTGTTGCAGGGAATAAGATGGCCATGATATATATTGTAGTGAATAATACGGTAGCCCCTCATTTGTGTCGCACGGGGTATTTTATTTGTCGTGTCGCAAAAGATTCGTTTATATTAACGACGCTTCGCAGCTTTTTCAGAAATATGCTGTTTTTCATTTCGTTTCCCTTAAAGGAGCGAAACAGGTTTCCTGGAAAAAAGTGACATCAACAGGCCACACCGCAGGAGCTGTCCCTCAAAAATTATGCCGTTGGAAATTTTTCGAAAATTTTCTGCCCATGTCAGCAGTCCTACCCCGGATTGTGTCGAGCGCTCGCGCTTTACCGGCCAATCATGATACGATAGCATCTCAGCAGTCCTACCCCGGATTGTTTCGACCGTTCGGTCGTAACCGACAACGAGAGAAACGTTTAACAATTCAAAATTATACCACGAAGATATATATTGTTTTCCATCCATGCCAGCAGTCCTACCATGAATGTGTCGAGCGCTCGCGTTATACCGACCAATCATGATACGATAGCATCTCAGCAGTCCTACCTTGGATTGTTTCGACCGTTCGGTCGTAACCGACAACGAAAGATACGGGTAACAATTCCATATTTTACCCCGAAGATATGCGGAATTTACAATTATGAATTTGTCGCAAAACTGCTCTAATAACAGGTTTACCGATCTCAGCAGTCCTACCCCGGATTGTTTCGACCGTTCGGTCGTAACCGACAACGAGAGACACGGGTAACAATTCCATATTTTACACCGAAGATATGCGGAATTTACAATTATTTACGCATCTCGTCATTCAAGATCATCTCACCACTCCTATCGGCGGCGCGCCCCGGACAAAAGTGGATATGGTATGATCCTGGTCGGCAACGTTTTCATTTTTCTCCAAGCTCTTATCTTGCGCCTACCTGCTCGCTGTCTCAGCGCGCGGCTTGTGTTTTTGTTTGATTAATGATTTTTGCGCGCTACTTTTCTTTAGCGATATTTCATATCGACCATGTTTTCGTGTGCATGCGTGGAACCCGGCGGGGGGGCGTTCCTGCGATGTTCTCACATGAGCCGCATCCCACCAGCAGCCCATCCTGCGATACATGGATGATTGGAGGCCGTCGGGCGTCTTTGCATCCCGCCTGACGGTTTGAGTTCAATTTTCAACAGGAATTCTTCCTTCCTGAGCAGCGCTCTGTTTTTTTGCAGGTTTATGCTGTGCCTTTTCTGAAGGCGCCAGCAACGGCCATAGTGTATAATTCATGCTGTGCCTCTTCTGAAGCCGTCAGCAACGTTCCTGGCGGCATCTTTCCCTCTGGCCCTACTAAGCTGAAGGGGTGCTTGGAGACCGGCGGGATTCTCCGACGGGTTGGGTTCGATTCCCAACGTCTTTACTAACCAGCGTTTCGTTTTTTGCAGGTTTTGTTTTTTACGCCGAGCATCTTTTTATGCCGCCAGCAGAGTGCTCGCGGCATCCTGTGACTTCCAGCTCTGTTTAGGTTTCGCCGATTATTGATGTTCAGAATTTTAGATTTTCCACCCACTCTTCCGCTGCTGTTTTCAAAACGTCTATTTTGTACGTAGACGCCCACCCGAGGGTGAAATGCGGACAGCAGTTGGCTGTCGGTATTGGGTTCGATCCCCAACGTCCTGACTGATTCGCTGTTCGTGTGCTGCAGGAAACGTTTTGGTTCTGAAGATTTTGGAACGTGCGCTGTGCTCTAGTTTCCTAGTTTAGATTTTCATATCGCCCTCGGGTAGTTGAATCCTTGTATTAGAAACTAGCAGCCTAGTAGTAATAAGTATTTATGCTAATATTTTTTAAGAGAGTAATCGGTTTTTCTCTTAGTATCTTTATCCATCTGAAATGCTTGCTTGCTTGCTACTCATGTATGCTCCGTGCTATATGAATGTCCCCAAGTGATCGTATAATACACCTGTGTTTTATGTAATATTCGCGGTACTACTCGTTCAGTAATTTTGTTTTTCAAGTCATATTCGCGGTACTATTCGTTTGTGTTCCCCCTAGCTTAATTTCATTTTCGGAAATTTTCTGTGAATTTTCACGACAGAAATGAGCGTGGTACTCATGATTGTCGCACCTGCGACAGATATGAGCCCCCGGCTCATTTCTGTCGCACGGTATAATTCCAATCTGTCTTGCGACACGACAAATAAAATACCCGGTGCGACAAATTTGAAGTGCTACCGAATAATACAACATTCGGCTTTAAAATGTATGATGCACAATGTACAAATATTAGAAGCCGCGGTAGCTAAAGTCATGCACTCATGCTGTATATGCCATCCTGCCACATCCTACCACCGTGTTGCAGGGAGTATGTCATTGTGCTGCAGGAAATAATACAGGCACAATATATCCCGATGTGAAAAATACAGCATGCTGCTGAAAATTGTATCCTGCTGAATGTACAAATATTTTAAGTTGCGGTAGGTAGAGGCATGCTGAATATGCCACGATCCTGCCGTATATCGGATCCTGCGATTTTCGGAGCGCTGCCTCCCGGCATATGGGGGTCGCGGATTGCGGGGGGGGGTTCCTGCCCCTCCCTCCATACTTTTTCCCTCTCCCCCTCGCCTCCTCTAGTTTTTCTTCTTTCTTTCTTCGTTTCTTTCCCCTTTCCCCTTTCCCTTTTCCTTTTCCTTTTCCTCTCCCATTTTCCTCTTCCTCCTTTCTCACGCTATTTCACTTCACCCGCGCTACAATTCATGAATCCGCAATATTTCGTATCACCACAACATTTCGATATACCGGAATATCCTAGTTCACTAGATATCAGAGGGTCCCGAACTGTGTGGATAAACTCTGATAAGATAATAAACCCTAAGCTAGATATACCCGGAACGGTCTCGCAACGGTCTCGGATACTAGCCTACCTGTGACACAGCGTGTGTCACAGCACGAACCTATAGATCAGTCAGCGGTCCAGTGTTGGTCCTAGGGGTCTGTCATAGGGGCCTGCACCAGAACTCCCAGTCAGGGCTGCCTATACAGATTCCAGCACACCACCCCAGCACTGTGGGTGGTGACTGTCTAGGAGAGTCAAAATGTTAAGATAAGTTAGGGTAGAAGCTAGGGTGACAAACCTAACTGCTAATTCAACTGTGCAATTCTGATACACAAATTGAAACCCTCTAGCCGGCACAAGTGCAGAAACATACAGGCATATAGGTCCTGCCAAACTACTGAAAGGCACCGTGTCAGCAAGTCAGATTGAAGAGTTCAAAGTTGTCAAAGTAAAAGCATAAACCAGATTGAAGACCGTGTTGAGGTCAAAGTACATCTCAGCACACCACCATGAAAGTGGTGTACTGCCAGAACCAGAAGTAAACTACTCGGGGTCAAAGGTCAGAGGAGCACCGTCAGCACAACGAGCACTGTAGTAGTCCACAGTAGCACGGCGGAGTAACACAGGGCTGCCAAAGTGCAAGGTGTCGATCCCTGAGAAATCATTCGTCAGAGAATTTGACGGAGTCGGTGTTGTTGATTCGTCGATCACGGGAGGCTGCACCGCACCAGGGTGCTGCCAAGTGCTGCCCGAAGGTGGCGCCTCGTCATCCGAAGACGATGCCGGCGACAACGGAGGACCGCCCTCAAATAAGATGCCAGGTGGCGGTGGTCCGGGATTCCACGGCACCGGAGCCATGTAGAGGCCCTGCCGCCGCTGCACCCGCCGGTGGCGACGAGGCGGGATGGCACATGGCACCGTGTCAAGCGGTGACTCCTCGCTCCTGCACAGCACAGGCTGCAGCGCAGCCCGACCCGATACCTGCACAGGGTCGACGTCGTTGGCCACCGTGTAGGTGGCTGCTCCTACTCCCATGACAGAGATCAAGAGAATGAAAGAGAGAAGGAAGGGCATCCCCCACAAGCCCGCGTGGGCGGGGAAGCCCCACGGAGGCTTTCCACAGCCGTAGCTGCGGGGAGCACCCTCACGCCAATCCTCCAGAGCACCACCAGAGTGAGGTGCCTGGGCCGCGGGCGTCGACGAGTGATTTGCCGAGATGGCAGAGGCCCGCGGCTTCACGACGAAGCTGCCGTCAGCGAGGTCCTCGCAATCGTCGGTGTCGTACCCCGTGAGATCAACCTGTCCGATGGCGGCGTGGTTCACGGTCTGAACGAACCCAGCGAACTCACCGTCCGCGTCCGCTGTGGTGGTCACCCGCGCCGATTGAAGTGGCGCGGGCTTTACATCTCCTCCCTGCGAGACAGGCATAGCAGGGGCCGGCACGGCGGATGCCGATGCCGCCGCACCACCTGCCGGAACCTGCTCCTCCGGTGTGGCCACCGCTGCGGCGGGTACGCACACCAGAGCCGAAGCCCCCTTGCCGTCACCGGCAGAAGGCGGGAAAGATGCGTGAGTGTAATGCACCTGTGGGTTGGCCGCGGAGTGAACCTCCGCGGCAAGATCGTCGAGCCTGCGGAGAATGTCGTCCCCCTCGGAATCCGGCTGCTGCTCCACGGCGAAGCCGTAGGCGGACACGTCAATGCCGCCCACCGCTCCCGCAGAAAGCACCGCGGGCGGCCCGTACGCGGCTGCCGCACGCGCGAAGGACTCCGCTCCGTCATCCGCCGCCTGCTGGAACAACGCACACATGGCGAGTGCGTGCACCCCCTCCGCGTCCTCCTCGTCGATGGGAACGCAAAATGCCGCGGCAGAGGTGGGCGGGTGTTGGCGCCCGCCCAACGGGCAGTCGCGGTAGAAGTGATACGCCTCACCTTTCCCCGCCTTCTTGCACCTACCGCAGAACGGCCTCGCCCGTTGATCGTCACGGTCGAATCCCACCGGTGGGGCCTTGTGGGTCCCCACACGGAATCCTCGCGGCTGCTGTCCCCGCTGCTGCTGCTGCCGCTGCTGCACCCGCTCCCGTTGTTGACGCACAACCGGGGCGGCCTCACCCCGCTGCCGCTGTACGAGCTCCGTCAGCTCCGCGATCTTCTGGAGCAGCGCATCGTACTCACTGCTGGAGAGGTGTGCGGAGACACCGCCCGCACCAGAAGCTGCCTTCCCCCCGTCCGTCTGCGCCCAAGACTGATAAATCTCGACCACCAAGGAGCGAAGAGAAGCAAGGGACACGTGGGACAGGTCGGCAGCCATGGGATAGCGGACCTTTACCGCCGCGTAAAACACGGGGTCGAGGCGGGTGTAGAGAGACAATTTTCGTGTTGCCTCGGTCGGAGTCCAGGCTGAAGTCCTGTTATCCCGCACCAAACGCTGCTCCTTAGCCAAAATCGGCTGCGGGTCAACGTTTGCGGGATAACGTAAAGCCGCATGCTCCTCCTGCTGCGATTCCCGCAGCGCCACTGGTACAGAGCCCTTGATGATGTCGACAAGAGCACGCCGCCCATCTCGGTCAGTCGAAGAATCCGTACCAGTGAGCCAGACGTAGGCGTTGCTGTGCTTCTCCACCACGAGAGCCAGAACGTCGTACAAGAGGCCATTCACCTTGTTGACCACCGGAGCCAGAGGGTCGTCGAGGTCAAAGGCACACAGTTCCAGTCCGGCCGACTGAAACTCCGTACGCAGCTGCACCACCAGGTCGGACAGAAGGCCAGCGTCGTCCGTACCGCGGAAATGATGTTTCTTGTCACCAAGAATATCCTCACGGATACTCTTGGCCCAAGCCCGATGGAGACGCGCTTTGTAGATCTCGTCCGCCAACTTGGATTGCTCCTGCAAGTAACGTCTGACGGCCACGTCCGCGTCTTCGTTCGATGCAGGGTTGGGGGTAGGAACCGAAGGCGTAGCTGCCGTCGGCGTGTTCCGTACCCCGTCGATCAACCTCAGAGAGGCGTCGATGTCGCTGTCCCTCGTGAGGGACTTCTTGGATCTCGTTGTGATTCCCATCTCTAGAAAAGCCTGAGGGGAGGCGGTACGCTGCAGCACGTTTGGGTAGGGCCGCGGAGAAAATGCGACGTCACGGACACGGAACGAACGGTCGGGCCATGCTAGCGAGGGGCGAAGGAAGATGTCGTCGAAGTCAAAGGTGCTTAAGTCACCAGCCCAAAACACGGCAGCAGGCGGGATCAGAGCGAGCAGAGAACCGCGAATAGTGAACATTGCGACGACGAAACCCAATCCAAGCCGGCACCCCATAGCTGCGGCCCAAGTCGCTCACCGCAAGCCGCTCATCTCAAAATCTCCACTAATGCCCAAACGCGCAAACGCGCACCACCTCTCCGAGCGGCCGTTTAGCCAATCATGGCCAAACTAGCAAGTGGAATAAAGCGTGGATGGGGCCACGACCTACCGGAATATCCTAGTTCACTAGATATCAGAGGGTCCCGAACTGTGTGGATAAACTCGATAAGATAATAAACCCTAAGCTAGATATACCCGGAACGGTCTCGCAACGGTCTCGGATACTAGCCTACCTGTGACACAGCGTGTGTCACAGCACGAACCTATAGATCAGTCAGCGGTCCAGTGTTGGTCCTAGGGGTCTGTCATAGGGGCCTGCACCGAACTCCCGTCAGGGCTGCCTATACAGATTCCAGCACGATATGATATCATATTGCCACCGCGTGATCCCGGCTCATATCGTCACCATGGAGGGGCGGTGCTTGGAGGGCGGTGCTTGGAAGGGGGTCCTTGCGGAAGGGGGTGCTTGGAAGGGGGTGCTTGGAGGGCGGTGCTTGGAAAGGGGTGCTTGCCCGCTCCCAAGGCCCCAATATAGGTGCGTCCATGCCTTCCGTATGGGGCTAAGTGTTACGCCCAGTGTTAACGATTCCCACTATTAAAACCCGCTCGCCCGCCTGTGTTGTACGCCGGAATTGTCACGTACTTCTACACTGTAAAAAGGGGCGCCCTAAGGGAATTTGCTTCGGTCCTAAAACATAAAGAGCAGAGGTTATTCCGATAATGTCCGAGCTGGCCTGTTTCCACGGATGTGAGCATCCATATTGTTATGTGCCCGAATCATTCCAAACATGAGCTATGCGTTGATTAGTTTTTAAAGTATTACGATATCTTCAGCGCTCTATGTAGTTGCTGTGGCGCTGTGCGATACGCATCTGCGATGCTTTTATTCACCGTTAGTGTAGACTGAGGGAGAATGAAACTTCTCCTCGTGAGCACGTATAAAAATTATACATTTTGTTAAAATGACTGCTAACTACTATGATCTGCTTGGGGTGAAGTCGAACGCCACCTTCGAAGAGATTAAGCGAGCTTATCACGCCGCAGTGAGTGCATCACATCCTTTACTGCATCTGCGATGCCGGTTCCCTTCTTTATCTGTCGATACTACTCGCTGAACGACTTCGACGTTCCCTACGCACTGCAGGCCCTTGCGCATCATCCTGATAAGAACGCTTCTTTATCAGAGGCCGACGCCATGAGCCCCGATATTTTCCAGCAGGTTCAGAAGGCATGGGGTGTGCTCAAGGTGTGGACGATCAGTCAACGAAATTCGATAGTACGTAGGGGCATGCTTGAATCGGGGGTTTTGAGTTCACGGAGTAGGAAAGCGCGTGAAGAGTTTGGATACGCTGGGCCTGATGTTTTCTAGAACACTTTTTGCCTTGTATTAAACCCACGGTACCCAGCAAATAGGAGCAACGAGGGCAACGCGGGGAGATGGGACCCGGCGAAAAGGAGTAGCCAGGCCAGGACGTAGATAGGGTATTTCCGTCTGCTGGATACACGACGCAGTGTCGGAAGTGTGGTGCACAGTTGCCTGCCGTCCTCTTCAGTGTCCCGCGCCGGCTTCGATATCCGTTTGGCAGTTCCCTGCCCACCTTGCTTCCATCTCAAAAGGCTGCTTCATTGGTTTCGGGGTTCGCCCTGTGAAAAGCTCACTTCTGGAGGCCTCTTCTCGGTCCAAAGACGCCTGAGATGCGCCGTGTGTCACTCACTCGACCAGAACTCAGATACTCGCAGCACATACGACCGCCACCTGGCTGGACAGCGTATGGTGGACCAGGTACGGCTGAACTACGAGTTTGCGTCATCATGCACAACTGATGGAACACGTATTTTTTGGCCGCTGACTCCAGCGGCTCGCTGCAGGTCGTGGTGTCTGAGGAGATTGCCCTGGACGAAATGGCGTGCCAAGAGTTGGAAGGTGGCACGCAGACTTCCCGAGCCGCCTTAGTTGTAGATTCCCCGCGAATCTCCTGTTGAACCTTCAGCACGCGACGACCTACTTCCTCGCAAATAAGTTGTTACCTATTAGGCGCTGTATATAGGGTTGTCGCGTGGTTAATGTCCTTGCCCTGTCGGTCTGTGGCCTCGGGGGGCACTTCCGGATGGGGGGGGACCATCCGCAAGCTCAATGAATATTATTACGCCAAAAATTATGTAATTATGTATTGCTGTTGAGTTGCTGCAGTAAGCTTATAATTCGGCCACAAATTCTATCGTGGGCACTTTAGTCAAAACTCTTGTATTTCTTGTGAGCTTCTTATAATCGGCATATGCGTGGGACAATGGATCTGCTACGGGCGGAAAACAAGCTTCTGAGTCAGCCACGAGACGTCTCAGGTGTTTGCGAGTACTCATACCCATGTCGTTGCGGAGACTATTACCAAATCCTGAGCGAGGTAAGCTCTTGCTTGTCTCTTGTGCATTCTTGCGAGCACTTAGTCTATCCTTCGCACGTGGGTGAAGGGCCCTTTACGTGTGACTGTTTAAGGCAAGTGCTTCCCCTCACTGCAGGACTTGGAAGAAGACTTTCGAAGCATGATCGTGGCTTGCAGGTGTGCTTGCCAAGGTTGCGTGGTGCTATCAACTTGTACTCGGTCGTGTGTCAGCCATAGGAACTGCACTTCCACTAGTGAACGGACGGCCAATACATCTGGCATATGTTTCAGCTGCTTCAATCGAAACGGAAATTCATGCAAACCCAGGTGGGTGTTCGAGATTATTGGGCAACTCTTAGAGAGGCGCATAGAGCACTTCAAAAGTTGGGGAGATGAATCTTACACTGCTGAGCTCCCTTAGAAGTCCTTTAAAACTCACGGAACCTGGGTGTGGTCATGTTGGGCTTTGTGGGATCGCTGCGAAGCTCCTGCTCCTTGAATATACGTGTGGACTGGGACGAAGCTGTGCAGCACAAAGAAGAGACTCTGTGAAGCTCCTGCTCCCTTGAATATACGTGTGGACTGGGACGAAGCTCCTGCTCCTTGAATATACGTGTGGACTGCGAAGCTCCTGCTCCTTGAATATACGTGTGGACTGGGACGAGGCTCCTGCTCCTTGAATATACGTGTGGACTGCCCTGCCCTTGTGTGGACTGGGACGCTCCTGCTCCTTGAATATACGTGTGGACTGGGACGAAGCTCCTGCTCCTTGAATATACTTGTGGGCTGAGACGAAGCTCCTGCTCCTTGAATATACTTGTGGACTGGGACAAAGCTCTGCAACACAAAGAAGAGACTCTGTGAAGTCAACCCCATGCAATAAGGACAAGCCCAGGGTTACAGACTGGAGAGTGCAGAGGAGGTGGAGTGTGTCCTAAGGCAGCTGCAAGGAGCAGGGCACTGGAACGAGGAACTGCTCCTCTCTTTACATAGAACACAGATAGACGTGTGAGAGGTTCTCTTACAATTCAAAGCCGGAACTAAAGCTGTGAATGACACAAACGCAAGATATTATTCTACTGGTGTTCAGCATTGAAAGCATCTGAACGTCGTTTGGAACCTCATTCCTGACTTGGGCAATAAAGATTACACTTGGACACAACAGGCTAGTAATTTCTTTTGTATATGTCCACTGCAAGGAATTTCATGGATCATCTTACCGTATTCTTGGAAGATCCACATGGGAACTATTTCAGCCAGTTCTGATTTGTTTTTCACCTGAAGAGATTAATCTAAGTACTTCCTTAATCCCCACAGTCAGAGAGAAGTCTCCAAGGGGAAGAGGGCAGATCTCCCATCGGTGCCACGTTGTGGTTTGATGCCTATTTTACGAGTACAAAACTCACACATGAAAAATCACGCGAAATTCGAACCGGAGTCGATAGCGTGCAGCGCCACTGCATTATCAAAACAATAATAACAATGTGTGCCTTACAAACTTTTTACAATGTTCCCTTGTAAATGATATACGGTAGTAACGACATCAGTTACAGCAATCTAAGTTATTTAGATGTTGGCGTGGACTGAGTGCTCATCTCCGATATAGTTATGATACGATTAGTATGACGCAACAGTCCGCAATCAGTCGTGCAAAGCATCATATGCGCGCGCACTCGCGCGCAAACACATTCACGGAGTTTATTATCCGGTCGGCTCACGTATCATCATGCCGCATGGTGGAATTCCACAGTGACACATCTTGTAACTTTGTGTGGATAGGCTAACACGGCACATCACCGCCGTTTGTGTGTGATGTGTTGGCAACTATGCTAGAATCAAAATTTGTATCCAGCCTGTGTCATCGTGGAGGATCGCAATCATCATGGTCATTCGCCTCATGGCCTCAGTGGAACCCTGACATCACGGCGCTCAACCACGATGAACGAGGCAGGCATACCGTGATCGACACACGTGAGCCTTGCATTCCCTTGGTGTGCCTCGTATGTGGAACAGGTTGCTGAGGAGCCGCTGCGGACTGGGGCGGTACATGAGTGAGCCAAGAGGGCAGTGTACGGGCCAATCAATCTGGCCACGCACTCTCTTGCCTTTTGCGACGGGTCTTTTGGAGTTATGGGGAAAGCGGTGCGGAAGATCTTCGACACTTGTTGGTGTACGGCATATAGGCAAGTCGGATTGTTTCAGGAGGAGGAGGATGCAACATGGAGCACGCGGAGCTTTTCGACTTATTGGCTGCGGCAGATGGCAATTGCCCTGCACGGCTCGCCGGGTTGCGGAATTACTTGCAGGGCTAGTCGGGATTATCAGCAAGGGTGAATGAGGATATTTGCATGATGTCGGTTTATTAGGTGTTTAGGTTGCCGTTTTGGCATTTAAACGAGTTTGTTTGTTCGCTGTGTATTTGACTCCTTGACATTTCAATTGTGAGATGCGCACCTTACGACCATAAAGTTCCTACTTCCTCTCTCTCTCTCTGTGTATATACTTAGTATCAAGCACAGTCTCACTGATGCACTCGCTGAACCTATCCGACATAAGTGTTTTGTTTACCTTTTGCTGATATCTTTCGATCTCAATCCATGATTGTACCAATCGATTGATCACATTCTTATAAATGCAATTCGCATTGCGGATGAGCTCCCAGTTACCCTGCCACGATTTTCCATACATATATAACAACTATACCGTTTATTGCTTCGTGTTGGAGTATTTGTGTTACACCTTGCCACGGTCGCCGTGGGAGCGGTATGTCGTGTAGATGAGCGACGGGGGTTTGATACGATTATTTTTCAAAAGTCAGGCTCCGCAGAGAAATAGGAAATCGAGCCGTAAAGAAAGGGTTCTTATCTTCCAACAGAAGAAACAGGCAAGTCCTAACGAAGTTAAGGCACTTCATCCAGCGGGCCCTAATGCATGGTCATCTTCTGTTACATCTTTGGTGTGTCCCCGAAGAAAAAATGCAGCCTCGCAAAATAATTTAGAGCCCTACATATGCCAGATATATTAGTAACGGGGGAAGGGATATGTGTGTGTTTATCCTTTGACCGACTCCTTTGGCGCATCGTAGCCACACACACACACACACATGTGTGTGTGTGTGTGTGTGCGTGCGTGTGTGTGTGTTTTTTTCTTTTCGAACACAGGTAATGTATAAAACCACTGTGTCCACTGATGTCAGACTGTATTTTTGGAGTTATGATGTTAATGTTGAGTATGGTAAAATACAAGGGAATTCTCGACGAGATCAACCTGCTTCATCCGGATATCGTGTCGGTCCGCAAAGTGTCCCAGAGATAGGATATAGCTTTCACGTGCTGTTTCGAGAAATTTATAGAGGTAGACATACTTTCATCCCCGGACTCGAAGAAACAATAAATGTATTGTGGGAGCTCCTTTTCAAGCTCAGACAACGTGGATATATACGACTACCTTGATTTTCAGAAAATGGTGTATTTTAACTACATTGAATAAAGGTCCGCATCGAAGGTTCACATCACCTGCTTGAATCCTCCAGCCCCCAAAAACGCCCAAAGCGAGCCACCACGATGCCCTGCTGCTTGTGGGCTGAAACACTCCATATGTTGCATGTCTCTATGTCCAGCACCTCCAGCTACGAACATGATATATTCCTTTGCAAGCAAATTCATCTTCGATTTTGTGAATAAAATGCTATCCAGCCAGGACATCTGATAGCTTAGGTTGATGTTCAACAAGCCGGTCTTATATCGGTCAATGAATTACACGAGAAACTTACATACACACCCTTATTTTTTTGTATATGTTTGACATTCTTCAGTCAGTGCATACGAAGGCATGAAACATAAAAATGAGGAACCTATCGGGTCTCGTGTTTTCGCTTTAATTTCAGCACAACTGGCACGCGCCTGTCTATACTTATTCCCCCTTATGCTGACATGTTCAATCAATCATCATCTGATGTATGATTCCGTATTTCGAACTGCTAGCTATCGTTGCAAGTAAGCATGTGCGTTCTAATGTACGTTTTGTGGCATGGTGGTTATTGGCGATGATTAACGTATCTACGATAGACATAGTGTGTTGTGATGGGCTGTTATTGCTGAGCCACAAAAAAATCCACAGTGTCGTAGGTTTCCGAAATGATAGGCGTGAATCGTGCATCGCCATGGCAGCAGTGATATCTACCCGAGATGATGTCAACCCACATATATTATGATGTATACCAACCTGTGTCCGTGAACTCCATTAAATGTGGAATGATATCACAGACTTGCTTTTGTGATCGTGCCAGCGTCCGAGAGTGGAGGTCGCTACTTGACCTTTTTCATGGCATCGGCTGCACCAGCGTCGTCTGCAATGGAAATCCGAGATTTAGTGTTCAACTCCTGGGCCGAAGTGTCTTTCCTTGTTGATGATGTGCGGGTAAGAGGCTGGTGCAGCACGAACCGCTTCACCAAGAAAGAGCAGAATAATGCAAAATAGGATGCATACATCAGAACACCCCAAAAGATGTTATCCATCGATGTGCCATGGCACTCTGAATCCCGCATTTTGATCAGGAGTGCGGTTCCACATACGGCTATGCCGCCTACCATTTGGGATATCTGAAGAAGTGTGATGGATACCGGGTGGATCCAATTTGGCCATATCTTAATAGAAGACGCGAAGAAATAGAAGTACATTACTGCATGCACAACGTAGTTCATGCAAATGAAGTAAATTCCAGATGATGACCGCGTGGCATAAGAGTTCCAACAAAAGAGCAGCACCGTGGCATGATGATACCAGTGTAAAAATATCACAGGTCGTTTCTTAAGCACAAGGAACGCAGTGTCAATAAGCTCTGGTATCTTTGAGTATATGAAAAGCTGTACCCAAAGCCCAACTGTCCCTTGACCAAAATTCTCACTTGCATGGCCACATATAGAATCGTATCCGCCGTTCTCCCACAATATGAGCAAGAGATGTGGAGCTACACGAATAGCTCCTATGAGCGAAAACGATGATAGAAGCAAATTCCACATCGCAAGAGTGCGGGTCAGTTTGAAAGCTTTGCGCGATCGCATCCATTTCTGACCTATCCATATTGACAACAAATATACCGCGCAAATAATGAGAGGGAGCATAGTGTAGGACTGTGCGATTTCTAACCCCCGGCGTGCGTTGTAGTCTCGTTCCATAGCAAACGGATATATAATCCTCTTGATCCACGGGAAACGGTGAAACAGCTGTCGATGCGGATGTATTGATCCATTTGATATGGTAACCGTGCCATCAGGATACTCGAGTATTATGCCTCCGTACAAATATAGTGGGATGCCATCATACATCAGGGATGTGCAATCGTCTTCAATAGTCGAATAGTACGTCGGGAACAATGGATGGTGCATAAACAGCATAGCAACTGTATGCATGGGCGGGCGCATCATCTCTGTATATAGCATGCAATGCACGTGCTTGTAGTTATATACGTGACTGTATGTGCGATATCTACCTAAGCGATGTGCGTGTGTGCATCGGAGTATGGGCTGTTCAAATATGCGTCGTATGTGCGTGCATGCGTGCGAGCGCGCGAGCGTGCGTGTGCTGGGACGACGACGATGCCGCAATTACAATATGTTACGGCTATGTGAAATAAATTCGACTGCTTGCGTGATGCTGTTGCGGGGTCTACTGTATGAAGGGTCCGACGTCAGCATTATTGTACATGCTGTTTATTACAGGTTGGCGAAAGCGCCGCTTGCATCCGGTCCGCTTTACAGCACATTTGCAGAAAGGATCTGGATGCAACTGTAACTATGTCCAAACTCGCTCGTTGCCGGGTCGTGAAGTGTAGCGTGCGCCAGTCTGCATAGTTATGCGACATATCCAGGAGCTGGTTACGCAGCAGTCTATGATAATGGGTTTACATTGCGACACTCTGAGCTAAGCGCATGGCAACATCAATCGCATAACGTAGAGCAACGATGGCATGCGTGGCGTGTTTACATTCACCACCAGCCACTGTCGTCCACATGGGTATTATAGTGTATTGCAGCCATCCCTACACACTGCATCGCCAGTGTCACAGTCAGCGAGGTCCATTTGCATCTGGGATTTCGATGCATAAATGTATACGCGTTCAATGACATAGTTACCCACTCTTACCAAGTACCATAGCATGTCAGCTATAGTAACATTCGTCCCATCGCTGCTTTAGCAGCGATGTCAGAGGATGCATATAGATAATCTCGACGGTGTAGCTGACTGTGAATTGTATTGTATCATGCTAGGGTAACCTATGCACTGATGATTCGGATATATTATATATCATATGGCGAAAATAAACGACATAATGATGTACGGTCGTAATTGTTCCAAAGAAACAAGCTTGCACTAGGCTGACTGATCGACCAATGGATTTTCGCTCGATGCTTTGCACGATTGAGATCTCCGCGGCACTCTCGAGATGCTCCACGCCATCGGATTGCCTGCGCATTGCAGCACCGAGATATGAAATGCAAATACATAGTACATTGATTTAGAAATAAGCAGCAATGATTTGAGTCAAATTATAAATCGCGGACATGAAATATTTATGTGTTTGATACCCATGAACGACAATGTAGATCTCGGACTAACTGTCAAGGCCGCTTCGGCGTGTAATGTTACTCGTGGAAACCGAACCGAGGGCTGAGCCTGTCTGGTCAAATTTCCCCTTCTCTTTTCTTTATGGTACCAGCTTCATACCGACACGACTCGCCTTACATATTCACAAGCTCAATAAAGCGGCAACCACGAGGATCACCGATGACGGAACGGCGATCTGACGATCGTCAACATTATATTTCGTTGTGTCGCCACAGCTCCGAGTCCACTACAGCTCATCTTTCTGAGCATGAATCTTCACCTTTCGCATACAAAGAAAATACGCATCGCAGTGATGGACACCTTGCACTTTACGGTGAAGGCATTGTTGGGTGATGACCTGGCGCACCGCACTCGCGCCGCGCCGCCGCCTTAGAATTGACCAACGTAGGCATGTACCCTTGCCGCGTCGTCGTTGGATGGTTCAAACCTGTGGCGATCGATTCACGGCCATACATTTGATATTGCCGAGTCATCAGCAGTCGAGACCTAATAGAGATATAGACAAATCGAGATCTTATGATCGAACATGTTTAGAACTTTACACGATTTAGGAGGTGTGCTGGTTTCTTATTTTCACTTGAGCACCGTATAGAATCATCAAAATCTCATAATTCATACGAGGAGGCTAACCCAACATTACGACGGAAAGGGGGCAAAAAATGTATTTGTCAGTAAATTCATCATTGGTCGAAATACTAGTAGTGGTATACTTTGCATTTGTAATACTGTTGAAACGGATGTTACTATATACCTAAAGTAAGTACGGATTATTCAAGAGTTTGACGATTATTCAAGTTTACGGTGTATGGTACGACTTTTATCAAATCAACGGTGTATGCGGGTACCATATCTTCAAATCTATCGCGTCGCGATCGCAAATTCTTTTCAGCAAATCTCCCATTTAATTACTAGTGATGGCTGTATCAAAACCCGCTCTACGACGCTTCATATGTGTGTGTCAACGTTGAAAGTATTGGAATTGGTAAAATTCAAGTTGTATCGAAAATACCTAGATGACGATGCATTGTATATAAATTATTGTCAATATCGAATGTATCATCATTGCTTTCGGTGCCTCTTCAGCTGTACAGTACACGTTTACAATTTATACTAGGCGGATCGATCTCAAAAAGAGATCTCCACTAGGCCATCCGACCGTAGGATCATGTGCGCGACAGTGCTTCGCTTTTTGCGTCCCAACATGCCATGCCATAACGCGTGGGTGGCGTCGCGGTGAATGTACGCGACTGCAGGGCACTGTCATCGCTAGCGTCTGGCGATCGTGAGATCGGAAGTTCGTCTGTGTCGCCCGTTGGGATTCGCGCTTTGCTGCTGATTAAGTAAGGTAAGGTAAGGTAAGGTAAGGTAATTTGGCCAGGTTCCAAATCATAAGGAGCAGAGGTCTAGGCGGATCGATCTCAGAAAGAGATCTCCACTAGGCCGTAGGATCATGTGCGCGACAGTGCTTCGCTTTTTGCATCCCAACATGCCATGCCATAACGCGAGGGTGGCGTCGCGATAAATGTACGCGACTGCAGTGGCACTGTCATCGTTAGCGTCTGGCGATCGTGAGATCGGAAGTTCGTCTGTGTCGCCCGTTGGGATTCGCGCTTTGCTGATTAAGTAAGGTAAGTAAGGTAAGGTAATTTGGTCCGGTTCCAAATTATATTATACTAGGCGGATCGATCTCAAAAAGAGATCTCCACTAGGCCATCTGACCGTAGGATCATGTGCGCGACAGTGTTTCGCTTTTTGCATCCCATCATGCCATGCCATAACGCGAGGGTGGCGTCGCGATAAATGTACGCGACTGCAGTGGCACTGTCATCGTTAGCGTCTGGCGATCGTGAGATCGGAAGTTCGTCTGTGTCGCCCGTTGGGATTCGCGCTTTGCTGATTAAGTAAGGTAAGTAAGGTAAGTACTAGGCGCTGTCGATCACAAATATGCGATCTCCACTAGGCGTCGATCTCTTTGGACAGCACCATTAATCACCATGCGATGTTAACATGGATATCGCCATTACATCATCTGACCGCAGGATCATGTGCGCGACAGTGCTCTGCTTTTTGCTTCCCAGCATGCCATGCCATAACGCGTGGGCGGCGTCGCGATAAATGTACGCGACTGCAGTGGCACTGTCATCGTTGGCGTCTGGCGATCGTGAGATCGAACATTCGACTGCGTCGCCCGTTGGGATTCGAGCTTTGCTGCTGCTGCTGCTGCTGCTGCTGCTGCTGATTGACTAAGGTACTAGGCCCGGTCGATCTTAAATTAAGATCTCCACTAGGCGCATCTGACGGTCGATGGGATTATTTATCTTGCCGACGTGGCGCACTCGAGATCCGAACCTGAACATCGAGTCTGCCATTCCATTAATGATTTGACATTTCTCGGACCTCGCGTCTGCTATGCGATGTAAAAGCGAATCTATCTGATTCCGGAACATCGCGTCGGCCATACGATGTTTAAATCATTTTCGCCATTACACTATCTGACCGTAGGATCATGTGCGCGACAGTGCTTTGCTTTTTGCTTCCCAGCATGCCATGCCATAACGCGTGGGTGGCGTCGCGATAAATGTACGCGACTGCAGTGGCACTGTCACCGTTGGGTTCTGGCGATCGTGAGATCGAAAATTCGACTGCGTCGCCCGTTGGGATTCGAGCTTTGCTGCTGCTGCTGCTGCTGCTGCTGCTGCTGCTGCTGCTGATTGACTAAGGTACTAGGCCCGGTCGATCTTAAATTAAGATCTCCACTAGGCGCATCTGACGGTCGATGGGATTATTCATCTTGCCGACGTGGCGCACTCGAGAGATCCGAACATGAACATCGAGTCCGCCATTCCATTAATGATTTGACATTTCTCGATCCTCGCGTCTGCTATGCAATGTAAAAGCGAATCTATCTGATTCCCGAACATCGCGTCGGCCATGCGATGTTTAAATCATTTTCGCCATTACACTATCTGACCGTAGGATCATGTGCGCGACAGTGCTTTGCTTTTTGCTTCCCAGCATGCCATGCCATAACGCGTGGGTGGCGTCGTGGTACATACACGCGACTGTTGTGGCACTGTCATCGTTAGCGTCTGGCGATCGTGAGATGGAACATTCGACTGCGTCGCCCGTTGGGATTCGAGCTTTGCTGCTGCTGCTGCTGCTGCTGCTGCTGATTGACTAAGTACTAGGCCCGGTCGATCTTAAATTAAGATCTCCACTAGGCGCATCTGACGGTCGATGGGATTATTTATCTTGCCGACGCGGCGCACTCGAGAGATCCGAACATGAACATCGAATTTGCCATTCCATTAATGATTTGACATTTCTCGATCCTCGCGTCTGCTATGCAATGTAAAAGCGAATCTATCTGATTTTCGAACATCGCGTCGGCCATGCGATGTTTAAATTATTTTCGCTATTACACTATCTGACCGCAGGATCATGTGCGCGACAGTGCTTTGGTTTTTGCTTCCCAGCATGCCATGCCATAACGCGTGGGTGGCGTCGCGATAAATGTACGCGACTGCAGTGGCACTGTCATCATTAGCGTCTGGCGATCGTGAGATCGAAAATTCGACTGCGTCGCCCGTTGGGATTCGAGCTTTGCTGCTGCTGCTGCTGCTGCTGCTGCTGCTGCTGCTGCTGATTGACTAAGGTAAGGTAAGTAAGGTAATTTACTTGATGCCAAGACGATAAAGATCAGAGGTATTTACTTGGTGCCAAGACGATAAAGGTCAGAGGTATTTGGTTTGGGTGAAGATTATAAAGGTCAAAGGTAGTAAGTAAGTAAGGTAATTTACTTGGTGCCAAGATTATAAAGGTCAGAGGTCTAGGCGCTGTCGATCACAAGTATGCGATCTCCACTAGGCGTCGATCTTTTTGGACAGCACGGTTAATTACCATGCGATGTTAACATGGATATCGCCATTACATCATATGACCGCAGGATCATGTGCGCGACAGTGCTTTGCTTTTTGCTTCCCAGCATGCCATGCCATAACGCGTGGGTGGCGTCGCGGTACATACACGCGACTGTTGTGGCACTTTCATCGTTAGCGTCTGGCGATCGTGAGATGGAACATTCGACTGTATCGCCCGTTGGGATTCGAGCTTTGCTGCTGCTGCTGCTGCTGCTGATTGACTTAGGTACTAGGCCCGGTCGATCTTAAATTAAGATCTCCACTAGGCGCATCTGACGGTGGATGGGATTATTTATCTTGCCGACGTGGCGCACACGAGAGATCCGAACATGAACATCGAGTCTGCCATTCCATTAATGATTTGACATTTCTCGATCCTCGCGTCTGCTATGCAATGTAAAAGCGAATCTATCTGATTTCCGAACATCGCGTCGACCATGCGATGTTTAAATCATTTTCGCCATTACATCATATGACCGCAGGATCATGTGCGCGACAGTGCTTTGCCTTTTGCTTCCCAGCATGCCATGCCATAACGCGTGGGTGGCGTCGCGATAAATGTACGCGACTGCAGTGGCACTGTCATCGTTGGCGTCTGGCGATCGTGAGATTGAAATTTCGACTGCGTCGCCCGTTGGGATTCGAGCTTTGCTGCTGCTGCTGCTGCTGCTGCTGCTGCTGCTGCTGCTGCTGCTGATTGACTAAGTACTAGGCCCGGGCGATCTTAAATTAAGATCTCCACTAGGCGCATCTGACGGTCGATGGGATTATTTATCTTGCCGACGTGGCGCACTCGAGAGATCCGAACATGAACATCGAGTCTGCCATTCCATTAATGATTTGACATTTCTCAATCCTCGCGTCTGCTATGCAATGTAAAAGCGAATCTATCTGATTTCCGAACATCGTGTCGGCCATGCGATGTTTAAATAATTTTCGCCATTACACCATCTGACCGTAGGATCATGTGCGCGACAGTGCTTTGCTTTTTGCTTCCCAGCATGCCATGCCATAACGCGTGGGTGGCGTCG
>LGRX02035703.1:0-85571 GCA_001247695.2 Cymbomonas tetramitiformis
GGTATTCTTTATATCGTTTATGGGAACATTATTTTTTCATGCCAAGTTTTTTGTACTTGACCAAAAAGCTTAGCGGTAAATAGATTCTTAATCAAATCTTTGTCACAATTGTAGGCTTTCATAAGGTTTTCTATAATCGACTCTCGATCGTTCAAATATTCATCCAAATTTGGTGTTGAAGCATCACCACACAATACTTTGACGATGGTGTATGCACAATTCTTAATATCGATATCATGATAAATGTCTTTGGCAAGATATGCTCTTATTTCTCGAGGCATACCTTGGTAGGTTGAGATGTCGGTTTGAGCATAATACCGACCACATCGAGATGGTTTATATTTGACCTCTACTTTTCCATCGTTGGAATTTTCAAGCTTCAATAGTAAATGTTTCATTTGTTTTTTTGGAATTTGTCGTAATCGATTCATCCCTAGAGATAGAGAAAGTAAAATCTGAAATGTTTCCTTCGTATATGAGCTTCTCAACCTTCTCTTGATCGTAGAATTCAATGTTAGTGATATTTGTTGACTTAGGCATGTTTGTATTATACTCGTTAGATATCGAGTCTTTAAGTGGATTATTTGCGTTATCACTCTTGAAACACTTCATAGTGTACGTTAGATATTATTCAATGAACCCATGACGCAAAGTGGGTCTAAAAAATATTTTCTGAGTCTGAAAAGCCAAAAACGCGCTGTTACAGGGCCTGATTTCAGATCGCAGACCCCCCTGGACAGTGGGTCGTGGGTCGTGGGTCGACGGTTTCAGATTAAAGTATTTTGTAATCGTTCGATTAAATAATATCGAAGGTCTGTGCGGAATCTGTGTATAATTTCAAATGCTCCTCGGACGCAGGAACGCTTTCGAAGTTATTACGTCATAGAGTTCCAGTGAATTTCTTGTATAAACGCGTCATAGTCTTTTTTAAAGGCATGACCCGCTAAAAAGACTATGACCAGTTTATATAAAAATGTCATAGTCTTTTTTGAAGCAAGGTAACGTAGAAAAGACTATGACCAGTTTATATAAAAATGTCATAGTCTTTTTTGAAGCCAGGTAACGTAGAAAAGACTATGACCAGTTTATATAAAAATGTCATAGTCTTTTTTGAAGCCAGGTAACGTAGAAAAGACTATGACCAGTTTATATAAAAACGTCATACACTTTTTTGAAGCCAGGTAACGTAGAAAAGACTATGACCAGTTTATATAAGAACGTCATCGTCTTTTGAAAGAAATCTGTCATCGGAATACTCAGTCATCGTCTTTTAAAAGAAATCTGTAATCAGAATATATATATATAAAGTTATTTCGTTGAATGTAGTTGCATATGCATCGCATACGTGATGTAGATATAAACCATACAACTATATACGAAAATCCCTCCCCCAAAAAATAGTAAAATTATAAAACTCCATATCTCGATATATAACTGAGAACAACAAGGAACGCGAACCGTCATCCACTGCACTGACGTTATATACACTCGATCAAATAAAGATATTAAATTATAGAATCGGGTACCGACATATGTTAATGAGACCGACGAGAAAACGCGAAACGTCAACTAGTATAAAATTATAATACTATCAAATTGACATTGACGTATAAACGCGTAAAACTAATCGAATTATATATTTTAGTACGGCAATATTTATATTCCGAGAGCGACCAAGTATAAATGCGAAACGTCAACGACGGATATAATTATAATTTATTGCGATACAGAATCAAATATAACTAAATATATTGTAGAATTTGGTACCGTATAAATTTATAAGCATGATACCGACGAGAAACGTGAAACGTCAACGACTGCTGCGAGATACAAACAAAATATTTTTTGGGGGAAAATTAGAATTTCTCTATTTCTGTAGTCTTGTAAAATTTTGTTTTAGCATGTACGTATATAAATCGAAATGTTTTTTCCGATGTGAGGATCGTAAGATTGCAACCTTTGATCGAACGACCACAGCATTTTATTGGAAATACGAGTTTATTATTCTACGGTACGCGAATCACAGAGCCGAATCGACTAAATTAATCGGCAGAATTCGACAACTTCTTCATTCTTTCCCTGAAAACTATCAAATAAATTCCGGGAAATACTTTGATGATTTAGTTACGATGGGCGGAGGCTTTAAGTTCAATTTGTTGTCGTTAAGCAGTCTTTAAGTGCGAAATAAAAATGACTTAGTGGTGTTTACATCAGTAGATCGACAATATGATATACATAAATATACAAGAAATATGTTTATGTAAACCGTAGACCGTAGACTGTAGACTCACATATATCTTACATATATCAAACATATATCTTACATATAAAATACAATAAATATCTTTATATAAACCGTAGACCATAGACCATAGACTTACATAAAATATACATATGACATACACATAATATACATAAGATTACCATAAATATATGTTTACACAAACCATAGACCATAGACCATAGACCACACATGTCATCCATTGACATATGGGACCCCTATGCTACATACATGTAGTCACATTTGGTATAATCTGTGATATATAAGTCACCAGAGAAAGCATTGCAATCAGCACAATGCTGTCTAGACTCACAAAGATGAGTAACAGATATTCTCAGATGTAATAAATAGAGGCACAATGTGACCTACGCTAAAATCGCGTATGCTCGGGCACTGTATTGTGACCTGCGCTGAGATCGCGTATGCATGGACACAATATGACTCGTGCCAATGACGTGGACACAATTCATACAACCTCCGGTACAATCGGACAAGGTTGACTGCCACGACATCACATCTGAAATCAATAAAACACTCAGAGAGAAGGTGTTGACATCAGTATAGCACCATTATACATATAGTCATGAGGATTTTAAAGAAGACACAGTCTCTCCGATATTGACAAACATGGTACACATATTACCATGCTCTCTGATCATATATTGATATCCCACAGCATACGATGATGGTAATAGCAAACCACTTCGCCGCTGGAGGGTAGTGTTGTATATATACAGCACATGCTTGGGCACTATATGACCCACGCTGATGACGTGAATTCGGGCTGCATCCCAACGACTGCAATGCACCTTCGGTGCAATGGGCTGCAACCCGAGAACTGCTATCCAGCTTCATAGTAAGCTATCACGTCATCACATAGAGGTCGGACCTCTGTTGTATTTAAACGGCGCTTGACAACCGCCTAGCAATACACTTCCTTGAGGGGGGAAGATGATAAGCTAAAAATACAACTAAAACCCAAATAAATAATAAAGACAAATAATAAAATAAAACAATTAAGTTGCATCATCGTTTTTGCTTTGGTAAGCCTGACTATATACAGTCAAACCATGCAGAACTCCGTGAAGTTGACACATATAAGTATCAAACACTTCTAAGGTCATCAGTCATGACATACATATGAGCTTGATTTTGAAGACCTAGACATTGTATACATCTGGTCTAGCATGTATCCAGACTAGAATTGTATATTGACACGGTGCAAGCACTATAGCCTCTGCCACCGATGATCATTGAAAAAGGGCAACCATTCTTGATATTTCATATATACCATCTGATTGGATCATTAAAGGTGTCAAGATTACTCAATGCAATATGCAGGCTACGGCCTGACGTACAACACCTAGATAGGTCAAAGCCACTGAGCTGACCAATGCAGCATAAATGCTAGCTGCCTTTGAAGGCTACATAATAAGCCTATGGCCCTTATGTCTTGAAATATATCCGTGTATTGGCATCTCTTTGAGGTAATCATGCCTGCTGAATGAGCCATACCAACCATCGTGTCTTCATGGATCATTACATATCTGATCATACCGCCATTGAACAAAGCCTATGCAGTGAGATTATTATATCACAAGGCATTTCAGTGGTACGCATCAAACAATTGCATTGCAGCAAAGATCATCAGCTCTTCATCATACCTAAAGGTTGAGTTGTTGTCAAAAGTATTGATTCATCAGACACCATTTCTCAGAGGTCTATTCATCATGGAGGACAGAATCTGTGCAATCATGGCTATTCAGCCTCCAACATAGCTAACATAGCTATCCAGCTTATGATCCAACCGTTGGTAAGCGGCCTCTACGCCATATGGCTAAAGATGGCAAGCAATCTCTTCGATTATTCTTGGGCATAGAGCAATCAAGCACAGCCAATTCAGGATGTTTTTTCCGAGATTCTCCAAGAGTTACTCATGTTTTCCATGTGTCATATGAAAACAGCCAATATACCGCCCTATGATGGGAGTCATCTCCTTCAGCGAGGGGAAGTGGTTATGCTGTAAAGTTGACCAATCTGATCATCATAAAAGTGGCAGATTTGACAAAATCGATTGAAACTTGTATTGAAAATGACTATTCCTTAAGACAAGGTATTGCACCTAAGGGAATAAAGGTTTCATCGTCTGAAATAGGAAAAGAGTTTTACATTGACTCTAGTTCCTGAATCCAGAATCACATAGAAAATATGTTCTATCCTGTGCATATAAAAAGTACATTAGATTCAGATTCTGAGTATACAAGTGGACTTGAATGCACTCGGGTTTGTACTGAGTTGCAATTGTCCAAAGTTTTTATTCTGACATCACTACTTATTTGTGGAATAGCATACAATGGTATAAACCATCCACATATAGATTGACACCATACTTGTGGTTTCATATCATTTTGGCACACAAGACAAGCATGCTTCATTGAGGAATAAAAACTCTTTGAAAGCTCATTCTGGAATGTTTAGAAATTTGTTGCCTCGTCCATTAGGCCACGAAGTCTTGGAAAAGCTATGTCGGGACTCGAACCCGCAATCTGCATACGGTTTCCAAGCGCAATTCATCCTCATTCTGGAAAGTGACAGAAATTTTATAGTCATCCTTTATCAAGGCATCATCCAGATCAACTGATGCTAGAGCGGCCAGTGATGTGAATGTGCGGAGATAATCTGCAAAGGTCTGGTTACCCTGATGCAGTGCCATAAGATGCTTTTTGGCAACTGATCTTTTGTGTGGATTACCAAACTGTGAGAGGAATATATTTCTGATATTTTCATACGTGGCATCTGGCTTTTTGGCCACGACCTGAAAATAGTGTCTGTCATTGTTCTGAATGAGTGTGAGGAATACTGTAATAAGATCCTTATCTGGCACACCTGGATAGGTAAACTGAAAGTATCTGTCTACTGTTTCTATCCAAATCTCAGCATCCTGTCCGACCTTGTATTCCTTAGGTGGATTCATTTTTACCTTTGGAACAAGTGCGGATGGAGCTGGTGCTGGGGGTAAATGACCATCATCAGGGTCTGTGAATACCGGTGGAGCATGATCCTCTGAATAATCTTCTTCTGGCTCCTGTGGTCCTGTCTCTGGGTCTCTGTATCTACTCATGTCGGGTTTCATACGACTGATGTTGTCGAAATACCCTATCTCATCAAATCTGGTCTGGGTATCAGCGTAACCAGTAAGCCATTTAGGTATTTTAAACCGACTGATGAAGGCATCATATGAGCCTAAGATATCAAAGAACCAGGTAGATGGATCCGGATTAATAGCTGGTACTTCTGCCATCTATAAAACAAAACACAACACCAACAGAACCCTCAAAATGGAGTGTGTGTGTGTGTGTGATATATATATATATGTGTGTGTGTGATTCAGATATGTAGATATGTTTTCAGATTGAGATGGGTGATCGAAGAATGTGAAACGAATGCCACAGCTGAGCACTCTAGACTTTTCTTTCCGCAAGTAACAGAATACAGATCATAACCGATTTTGCGCTCCTTTCAAATATATATATTGACTCTTATGTACGCACAAATTCGTGGAAGCCGAATCCCTGAATGACAATATATCCACGCAGCCCGCTCTTGGAACGCTTATCAGATCGCAGTCGCCCCGTCGAATTACACAAACCACAGGTCAGCGGCCTTTTCAAGAGAGCTTCTCGACTTCCTATGCCATTCCCGCTTTCTTCTCAACGTAAGTTCTTCAGATGCATATCTGTTTGTCTTCGCTTGGCACGCTATTTTCCCTCAGCTTTCCATCTTCACGTTTCCTCTCTGCGTTTCATCTCTTTCTCTTGTTATTTATTTTCAGCAGCAGATCAATATATAAAAATTAAACGCCGTAGAATTCGTAGCCTAATTCGGCTCTTTTAACAAACTGCCGGACATATGGAGGTTGTGTATCACCAGGTCTCCTTGCCTCCACGGGTCATGCCTGTCCTGCGATCGTCGCTTCTGATAGCTCCTTCACGAATGGATGCTGTCTCGTCAAGCTTGGTGCCTGACCTCGTATGTCACGTGGGGGATTGCAGATGCTTGCGGGCTATCAAACTGCATACAACGGGGTCAAGAAATAGTTCAACTGCAAGGTAAAGTAACGTGCGTATGATCCTGCGACTCTCCTTGCGTGCGTTCCCTGTGGCCTGCTTTGACCTCGCGTCCAGCCCCGTTCAGATCCCTCTGTTGGTTCGTTGTCTGTGAACGGATGTGAGCCGTGCGCGTTGGCTATGACGTGCAGGTGTGCGTTCAATTGAGTAAGCGCCGCGAGTGCACCCAGGTCAACTTGGACTGTCATTTTAACAAATAATCCAGAAATTGGCATATTCCCCTTTCCTAGAACGGAGGTGTGTGCCCCACTTATGTCGGCAAAGCCGATGTTACAGTCCGACTCAGCAGCCTGAGCCGAGCTTGTCGCTATCCTTGCCTTCTGGATACCCGCTCCAGAACGTGATGATGTAAACGAAAATGCGTTCTTTGGAGAGCTGATGTGTGCACTCCGGTTTTTCTGAATGTGTGCTGCATACGATTAACTTCAACGGCTTTGCGATGAGTCTCGCGTTACTTGAGCATTGCATAAGGATCAATAGAACAGTGCGCCAGCTTGAGCACCGCGCGGTGATCAATGGAGGAGTGCATCCGCTTTACCATTGCATCGTCAACTCGTCTCGCCATGCATAGCTTGTGCGGGATATTCTAGTTAACCTGATGTAGTGCTTGCGCTGGAGTTGCGTGCAGGTGCTTGTGTGACGTCCGCCTTGCCCGGCGTTCCGTGCATCAATATCAGCCAGCATCCAAGAAGGTAAGCCTTGGCTCCACAATAAAGTCAACATGGATCAATAGAATAGTGCATCAACTTCACCACTGCATCCCCAACTCGTCTCACCGTGCCTCATTGAAGCATAGCTTGTGCTGGATATTCTAGTTTACCTGATGTACTGCTTGGGCAGGACTTGCGTGCTGGTGCCTGTGTGACGTCCGCCCTCCTTCCCAGCGTTCCGTCCATCAATCTCAGCCAGTATCCAACAAGGTAAGCCTTGGCTCCACAATAAAACCATCCTGGTGCGTGGTCAGTGTTGCAGCGCCGTGTTGCTGCATTCGTTCTGATGCATGAGTGGTGTTGCAGTAAACTGTTGTTGCATTCATGCAGGTGCATCAGTGGTTGGGCATTGCTGTTGCATTCATTGGGTATTGTTGTTGCATTTATCCTTATGCATGAGTGCCCGCAACTGCCGCAAAATACTCTTGCATTCATCCCGTGGCATGAGCGGTAAGTGTTGCTGCTATCACCCATATGCATACGGCTCTCCCCTGGGGCTGTCAAGTGCTGCGCAACTCATCCTAATCGTTTTTTCGCACCATGATGTGCATCCCTGCGCAGCCCAGCCCAACAGGTCAGATGCATCATGATGTGCATCCCCGCACAGCCCATCCCAGGCCAATCACATATGTCCATATGTGCATCCCTGCACAACCCATCTCAACATGTCAAATCTATTCTGATGTGCATTCTTGCACAACCCATCCCAATGGTTTTGTCCCATCGTGATGTGCATCCCTGCGCAGCCCAACCCAATAGGTTAAATCCATGCTAATGCGCATCCCTGCACAGCCCATCCCAACGAGTTTGTCCCACAGTGATGTGCATCCCTGCACAGGTCATCCCGATAGGTAAAATGCATCCTGATGTGCCTCGTTGTGCAGCCCAGCCGAACACTTCAGATCCACCCGGATGTGCGTGCCTCCCTGCACAGCTCAGCCCAATGCATTCAGATTCATCATGATGTGCATGCTTGCACAGCCCATCCCAATGAATTTTTCACACCGTGATGTGCATGCTTGCACATCTTACCCAAATAGGTCAGATCCGTCCTGATGCGCATCCCTTCATATGCAATTTGGTGTGCCTCCCTGCACAGCCCAGCTCAACACTTCAGATGCATTTTGGTGTGCCTCCCCGCACAGCCCAGCTCAACACTTCAGATGCATTTTAGACAGTATGACACTATGACAGTATGACACTATGACAGTATGACAGTATGACCGTATGACACTATAGTAGTATGACAGTACTGTGGGGTGGTCATCGTGGCACTTAGTCAGACCCTCGGGGAATGGCCGGATTCGCATCGGGATCAGAAAGACAATGAAATCGAGTATCAGATGTTGGGGGTATGACACTATGACACTATGACAGTACTGTATGACAGTCATCGTGTCAGTCCGTCGACGTGACATCTGAATCGAGAATGACGAATCGGAATTAGAAATGAGATCGGATCAGGAATCGAATGTTGGGCCGTGGTGTGACATCGGGTGCCGGGTGGTTGACCCTGCAGCCCGAGTTACGAGTGAATAAGTAGAGCACTTGAGAAGTGTTTAGCCTTCAGAACTCGGAACCGAACTATCGTTTGCACCTCAATCTGGCCCTGATCCAGTATATTATAAAAACCGAATTGTGTACCTTTGCACGTTTCAACCAAAAACATCATTCGGAGTATACGTCGTAGTGCCCCCGGCACAATAGTTGTCAGAAGCATATGGAAAAATATTCTATTGCTTCTAAAAACTATTCCTACTTATTATATAGCATAAACCCTTTGCCTTGCCCTTTACCGTTGCACGCGACCGGCAAGCATCTTTGAAACTCGGAAGTTTCAAAGATGCGTTTGGTATTTTGGGTGCACCCTAAAATTACAAAACAGCCGAGCGCTTCCCGTTTGTGCGGGATATTCACATTTATTCCATCGCATATTTCATATGGCATATACACATAAGCACGAAGGCATCGGCCACGCATCTTCGAAACTAACGAGTTTCAAAGATGCGTTTTTGTCATTTGGGTGCGCATACCCAAATAACAAATCAGCCGAGCGCTTCCCGTTGGCGTGGGGTATCCAACGCTTGAATGTTGAATATTCATTATGATATGAGTTAGCATGCGAGGTTGCAAAGGCATCGGGGCAGAATCTACGAAACTGTCCTATGCCTTTGCCTTTGGGTTTGGGTTCGAACGTACCCAAACCCAAAGATGCCAAACAGCCGAGGGCTTCCCGTGCGTCCTAGCGCACGAAACTTGGCACAAATACTGCCAAGAGATATATCTTTAAGTTACTTGAAGCTCAAAGCTTCAAGTTACTTGTGCGCCCAACGCGCAATTTATTTCTAAGGCAGATGTTTTGGGTTTGGGTTCGAACGTGACACCCAAACCCAAAGATGCCAAACAGCCGAGGGCTTCCCGTGCGTCCTAAAGCGCGAAACTTGGCACAAATACTGCCAAGATACATATTTTTAAGTTGCCTGAAGCTCAAGGCTTCAAGTTACTTGTGCGCGAAACGCGCAATTTATTTCTAAGGCAGATGTTTTGGGTTTGGGTTTGGGTTCGAACCCAAGACAGTATTACGTCTGCGTCTCGACCGACCGTATCCTCATCTTCTGCATCTGAGTACCTTGTTCGAGCCCAATATTGAGAATCCGCTCTTACCCGTATGCAGGAACGCCGGCGTTCGCTTGTTGAGGTGTGTTCCAAACTACGCGCGTAGTCCTGATTTACTTCCAATGTACTTTCTTACGAGCCGGGTATGCATAGCTCAGCGAGGTAGCCAAAGTGGGTGCGGCAGAGGCCTTAACAACGAAATTTGGGGTCGCTGAGTCACGCAGGTGCCTAGTAAAACATCTCGGCGCCGATCTGCTCGCATTGCAGCATACAACGTCAATAAGGCGGACAAAAACCTCACTGAGCGCGCTCGTGTCATCTTGGCATACTGGAACGACGTTTAGTTGTTCCCGCAGGTACGTACCTTCGTTCATTCGCAATTGGTTCCTCGCTTTCACTTCTCTCATGCTCCCTCCAGTTTCTGTTCTATATTTACCTTTCTTTCTTCTGCGGTCCCTTACACAGGATACATTTTGCGTATTTATGCCTCCAAAGAAAAAGTTGAAACCCCTTCCCTGGCAACAAACCTGTTCTGCACTTTTTGAACAGCACACTGACAAGATTTGCGTCTGCTTCACCTGCTTGACCCACAAGTACTTCGCTCTTCCTAAATCTAGCGATCCTGCATGGATGGAGAAAGGCGGTCTCCGGCTGTGAAGTTTGGCAGTAAAGAAATGAGTGTTGGAACTGGAAGGACAACAGGGGCAGACACAGGGTGGAGGGGTGGCACGGCGATGGAAATGGGGGCGGTGCTGGGTCTGCACTGGTGGGGAGGAGAATGAGGGGCCTTCGGGCCGTTGCACTGGGGTTGGTTTATTGTTTGACATGCCTGCTATGGCTTGTGTACTTATGAAACATTTTCGACTTTCTTCTTTTACTGTGAAATTTCGACTGTCTTACAAAGTCGTGGGAGTTTTTTAGACTTTATTACGTGAGACACGGGGTATTGCTGCTTACATGAGAGTGGCGCACCGTATCCCTGCCAGTTTGTATTACACACTCGTGGAAGAAAATCAGAACTTATTACGTGAGACATTTGACATATTTCTCGGTCTTGTTATTCTGGTGACACCCTTGCTGCATATTGGAGACCTTTTTGCATCGAGACTTCTGGACTATGACGGCTTTTGCCTGAGACCTACCAGTTTTCTTGAAGAGTTATCTGGGGTATATTCCCTCTACCTGTGACGGTATTTTTGGACAAGTGACAGTCAGCTGTTTTGCTATTCTTGTACCCAGCAGTAGTGGGCTCCTCGTGCTTATAAGTTATCCGATTTGGACTAGTTTTCTAGTCTCTGCAAAGCTCACTGATGAGGTCTATGGTTTGACCGAAAAGCTTATGAGTAGCCAGCAAGCTCCGGTATTTTATCGTTATTACACAGCAGTATTATTTTGGTTTATACATTATTATCAGTGCTGACTTGTCAAAAGAGTGCATCTCAAGTTACTTGTTTTATCACTTGCTTGTTTCGAGCCGGCACTCGGTCGTATCTGTTTTCCACAACACTACTACGTGCATATTTCGAGCACATACCGTACATACGCGAAAGTTTTTGATTATAACTTTTATTTACAGCAGTCACAGGGACGTTTTTCTTACGATTGACCCACGACGCTGATTATAGATCCAGCGGGCTATTACTATTATAGGTACCGGATCGCGAACTCTTTGTTTTCAGAGAGGGACACTTGGACAACACTCAGATTTACATATTTCTTTACTTTACTGTTCTACATGGCTCAACCACAACAGATTCCAGGTGCTATTCCAGGAACACCAAACCCAAATCCTGCACCGCAGGTTAACCCCACGACACCGGTGGCGGCGGGCCTTGTCCCAGGAGTGCCCCAGCACGCACTTGGCCAGTACACGCCGAACTCTTTTGCCTCGTACAATTCCTATGCCACCCCCACCCAAGCTCAGCCAACGCCGCCAATTGCAGGTGGAATGCAGTATCAACTACCTCTGCCCCAGCCACCAGTTCCGCAGCAGAATGCGGCCGGCTTTCATGTTAACAATGGCCCCCCGATCGACCCAAGGACGAATGCTCCTTATGTGTCCAGGTTCAAGAAAGATTTTGAGGAAGAAAAGCAGCGATCCGCCGCGCTGGAGGCACGTATCGTAGAACTACAAAACACGGTGGGGGAGATGCAGGGTAGGCTACTACAGTCACAGGCGGCTACGGCAGAAGCTGTCCGCGAGACAGAATTCGAGAAGCGGGTAGCTCAGGCTATCGGTCTGAACAAGGCAGACCTGGATTTACAGAAGCTGGGGGGAGCACTGGCAGGGGCGGCGGCTGCCGCGCCGCCGGATGCAAGAGGCAAAGCTGTTCACTTTGATCTTTCTCAGCAAGGTGGCAGCAGCGATGAGGACCGCAAGAAGAAGAAGGGAAAGGACAAGAAGAGGAAGAAGTCCTCAAAGAAGAAGAAGAAGAAACATACCAGCTCAGACAGCGATTCTTCAGCGACGGGTACCAGTGACAGCGGTAGTCGGAGAAGCCGTCAACGCGAGAAGAGGGCGAAGGGTGCGTCTCGGGTTCAGGCGACCCAGAGTGGCAGCGGTCACAAGGGTGCCAGTACAGGCACCAGTCCGGATCCGAAGGGGGCAGCTCTCCGGACAATGCTGGACGCTCGTGAAGCAGCGTATGTCCAGGCTCTCGCGAGCGGTCTGGATGAGGCGGCGGCCCAAGCTGCAGGGATGGCGGCGGCTTTCGGTCGCCCAGTGACGAACACTACTCCCCTTCCGATCCCTCTTCCAATTCCTGCCCCCACCCCCAATCAGACACCGGTGCTGTCAGGTCCCAAGAAAGCGAATGTCCCCAAGACTGCGCCAGCACGGGGCGTGATTCCTGTGAATGAGAAATTTATGTCAGAAAATTACAGGACTAAAGGGAAGTGGGGACCCCTGACAATGCAACTTGTGAAACACGGCGTGGTGGAGCCGGACACAGCACATGCGATGACGAAAGTGGAAGTGCTGGTGGCGGCGTCGGAGGCCCACAATGCAGGTCACCTCGACCTGCGTAAACTCTGACAGGGAGGCAACTGGCGGCGACGATTACACAGGGTGAAGAATTTAATGTACCTTGTGATGGAAGTGCTTGAAGAAGTCGTCGCTGGATGCACAGGGGATGGGGGTGAGGGACAGCTGGATCTCGCGGTTCGGCTGTCGATGTTTGGGTCTTTGGTTTTCTTGGAATGGGCTGCGTTGCAGCCGAGGTGGTGGCTGCGGAGGTTCCTACCGTGGTGGAATTGTTTGAGTGCTGAGGAGCTGAGGAGGTGGTTTTCGGGGGAGGTTCGCTATGGGACCTATGTGCTGGCGTCTGTAAGATCCCGCCGCACCTACGTCGGGAAGTTCTGGAGCGGACCGCGGGAAAGGATGCTGGCACACCTGAAGACTGCACTGGACCCGTCTAGACGGGGGGGTAGGCGCCTGTATGGTGGCCTGCGGGCGCGCGGAGTGCACTGTTTTTTCATGCTGCCACTGAAGACTTACGGGGGTAAAGGCGACTGCGACGCCGACGAAAAGGTTGTTATTAGGCGAGGTGGCCGCTGCGCGCACTCGTCGGGCCGCACCGCCAATGTGCTGCCAGGGGCCAGCTGTGCGCACTCTCGGAGCGACACCTCCGCCTCCTCGTCGGGTGGCGGCAGTGTGTGCTCCTGGGGCAACACTCCTGCTCTACTACCGTCAGGTGGCCACTGTGTGCGCTCCCCAGGCAGCACCTCCACCGACGACTGCGGATATGGGCCTAGTGGTGGCGCCGTGAGCGGCCTCCAAGGCTCCGCATCAACGGACAGCTGGGTGCGTGTCGCGCCAGCGCGCGCGTCTGTGTCGTGGCTTTGGTCGCGCGCCTCGCTCGGGGCACCGCCAGCGCTCTGGCTGTGGTCTAGCGCCTCGCTCGGGTCACCGCCAGCGCTCTGACCGTGGCCGTGCACCTCACAGGGGGTTGCGCCGGTGCCATGGCCGTGCTCGCGGGGCTTGCTAGGGGCACTGCTAGCGCTATGGCTATGGGTGCGCCTCGCGCCAGGGCATATGTAGCGCATGCCCGCGCCATGCTTGCTACTGCGCGCCCCGCTAGGGACGGCACTTGCACAGTAGCCGTGCGCTTCGCTCTGGGCAGCGCTTGCGCTGTGGCCGTCGCCGCGCGCCTCGCTCGAGGCATCGCTCGTGCCGTGGCCGTGCGTCATGCTCAGAGCAGCGACGATGTGGTTGCGCGCCTCGCTAGGGGCAGCGCCCACGCCGTGCCTGTGGCCGCGTGCCTCGCTCAGAGCGGCGCCGATGTGGCCGCGCGCCTCGCTAGGGGCAGCACCGATGTGGCCGCGCGCCTCGCTAGGGGCAGCGCCAGTGCCGCGACTGCCACCACGCGCCTCGCTAGGGGCAGCGCTCGTGCCGCGACTGCCACCACTCGCCTCGCCAGGGGCAGCGCTGGTGCTAGGGCAGTGGCCGCGCACCTCGCTAGGGGCAATGCCGATGTGGTTGCGCGCCTCGCTAGGGGCAGCGCCAGCGCCGTGCCTGTGGCCGCGTGCCTCGCTCAGAGCGGCGCCGATGTGGCCGCGCGCCTCGCTATAGTGTTGGCCACACCCCCTTCTTCAGGTCGCGTGTCTGAGGAGTTATCCTCACACCGCACCATACATATTCAGTGTGTCCTACCCACTTACGCCCCCGGTCTGCCGCACCAACCCCAAACAACCGCATACACCCTACAGGCACACCCCCTCGTTCCGGTCGCGTGTCAGAGGAGTTGTCCTCACACCGCACCATACATATTCAGTGTGCCCAACCCACATGTGCCCACGCGTGGTGTGCCACACCAACCCCAAACAACCACATACATAGTGTTGGCCACACCCCCTTCTTCTGGTCGCGTGTCTGAGGAGTTGTCCTCACACCGCACCATACATATTCAGTGTGTCCTACCCACTTACGCCCACGGTCTGCCGCACCAACCCCAAACAACCGCATACACCCTATAGGGCACACCCCCTCGTTCCGGTCGCGTGTTAGAGGAGTTGTCCTCACACCGCACCATACATATTCAATGTGCCCTACCCATTTACGCCCACGGTCTGCCGCACCGACCCAAAACAACCGCATAGATCCTACCGGCCACACCCCCTTATGGTCGCGTGTCAGAGGAGTTGTCCTCACACCGCACCATACATATTCAATGTGCCCTACCCATTTACGCCCACGGGCTGCCGCACCAACCCAAAACAACTGCATAGATCCTACAAGGCACACCCCCTTCGTTCCGGTCGCGTGTTAGAGGAGTTGTCCTCACACCGCACCATATATATATTCAGTGTGCCCTACCCACATGCGCCCACGGTCTGCCGCACCGACCCAAAACAACCACATACAGCCTACAGGCCACATCCCCTTCTTCTGGTCGCGTGTCAGAGGAGTTGTCCTCACACCGCACCAAACATATTCAAGGGGTCCAACCCGATATGCGCCTACGCTCGGTCCGCCACACCTTTGCATCGATCGTTTCTCCCGGTTAAACGGACATACACGCAATATATAAATGGATAGATGTATAGATATGTTTTACTATCACCCCATACCAAACCAATACATATCTACAAGTGGAGCCACGGGTCCGGGGGCGCGCCTCGAGCCTTGAATCACAAGGACACGCGCACGCCACTCCTAACCCACCGGCTATAATCCACTTCCACCCCAAACGAAAAAGACATGCTAAACAATTAGCCACGGGTACAGGGGCGCGCGCCTCGAGCCTTGAATCAGGACACGCGCACGCCGCTCCCGACCCACCGGCACCTTGTCCCTACGCCTGTTAGCAACTTATAACAATTGCGATTATGCTTTGATAGCCGCAAGACACTAAAGTTGAGATTCTATAAAGTGTCCACGTAAAGTGTCACATAAAGTAGGTCCACCCACCCCCTAACCCAATTGGCGCGTGTCCGGAGAGCTATCTCCACATGGTGGAACGCCAGCCTGTCGTGATGCGGAATCCTGCGTTTTCCATGCGCCTGCGGATATGGCAGTTTCCACCTCCGTGTGAACGGCCTGAGAACTTTTGTTCAGCTGGCCATGCAAGTAGCACTTTTTTCTTTTAGCGTGACTTGTTTCAAAATATTCCTTCGTATCCGCAGCCACAAGGCAAAGGAAGCAATATGCAGTGAAATGAACATGAATCCTATGGGTATCACCGTACCTCCCTGCACGAATATCACCACTAGTATCGAAAATACTGCTCTCAATGCATGGAAAACATTGTCAAACTCGCACCTTGCCAGATGCGTCACTTCGCGGGAGACCGTTGAAATTCCGGGGCACGACGGGTGCGCATCGGATCGCACTGTCACTGCTGAAGACCTTTGGAAAGTACCTGTGAAAAACGTTCGTACATTTCTTGTCGATCCTCCTCGCATAGCGGCTTATACAGGTTATCGATATATCGGACTTATTCCGATAATTATTGTTCCATGCAAATGCTGGACTCTAGCACTCTACATTATAATAACAAAGTAGTCTAATTCATCGCTGCCATACGTGCGTGCTCTATGGTACCCTCTTTTAGACACTTTCTAAGGTCACTATGCATTTGGCCGCAGGCGCTAAATGCACGCTCCACATCTGCTGTACTAGCAGGCGCAGCCAGGAATTGCCTCGCCATCTTGGCCATGTGTGGGAGGTTTTTAGCAGCAGCTTTCCACCATACTAGAGGGTCCGTATGCTTTGTTGCTGCAGGCAGTGCCATGTACTTTTCAAATTCATCTTCAGCCCTTTCCGCCACTATGAGCTCACCCACTTCATCATCCTCACTATCACTATCTAAAAAGCTGGCCACAGTCGTCACGGTTCTCCTCTTGGCAGGGGCAGACCTCTGTGGCACACTAACCATCGACACCGAGGCGGGATCCTGCGACGAACCGTTCTGAGCAATAGGTCGCCAGTCATTCTGCCAACAACTACGGGCCCACCCTTGGGCCTTCTCCACCGTTAAGGTACCTGCCACCGCGACATGTAAGCACACCGTCAATCCACAAACAACTTCCACAATCCTTCACTTGCAAAAAGTGCTAAACACAAAGTTAGTGTTTTACAAGTTATGTTATGCACATCACAACTAATTAGACGCACCCTTATTCCATTTATTTACATACTTGAACTCAAAGTCCTTGTAACGTGGATCCAGAAATGTAGCGACGCAGAAATCCTCCAGCTTACACTCCATAAGTCCGTTGAAGTAACGGCGGCACACTGCTTGGTACAACTGTTCACGAGCTATTTTAACCGCCTCATTGTAGATGTCCCTCACTTGCTTCTCATACTTCACTGGCGTGAGAGCGTGCAACTTGAAAGCGAGAGAACCAATGAGGGGCAAGACAAGGTTGGCAGTGGGATAGTCCGTTCCTTGCAGCAAGTTAATGCACTCCGTGGTCAAGTTTAGGATGTAGACCGACTCGTTCACAATGTCCCACTGAACGTCCAGCAGCTTGTGATCCTTGTATACGCTTCCATCAGGGTTGGCCGCCGCGTTCGCTGCTTTCCGGGGATTTTCGAGGTCGTACATCCTTACTGCCTCCTGAGACAATCGTGCCCAACACCACACACCGATGTCTTATTAACATACGCTCTCCGTCGTATATGAACACACTTCACACTTTAGTAATACGTACGTATGCACCTGGTAAAGGTAGACTTCCCGAGGCATTCGTAAGTAAAATACATGAAATTATGATTGCAGATACACGCACTCACGTATGTCGGCATGCGCACCTGTTGTTGGCGATACCAACTTACCAAGCACTCTGGAGGTAGGCACCACTCCAACCAGTGCGGGTGTCGTTATCTTTGGGGGGCGTAGTCTCTGGCAGGTCGTGCTTCGACTGGCACGTGTGCAATAGCTTTAGGCCGATGATGCTGTGGCTAAAGTGTGAAGACATTCCACGTAGGCTCTTAAATACCTCCTTCACACCGTGGCTTTTCAAAAACTCGAGCACACACAACGCCAGTAAGTGGCAGTTGCACTCGTGGCCATCGAAAGCCCCCCACCCAGAAACGATGTTCGAAGCAGAGTCCGATGCTGTGCAGTGCACAAACTCGCACACAGTGTCCTTCTCGTCGTCAAAAACACCCACTCCCATCGCTGCACACGCTTTCTTAGTGGCTACGAGAATCTCGGCGGCAGTGTGACGAACATCAGAAAACGGCACAGCAGCCAACAATCTTTGTTGCAGTGTGAAGTCAGCGTCCAACCAATATGCAATAATGCCGAAAAGACTAATGCCCCCTTCAGACCATATGTCGCCAGCGATGCTGGGCAGAATGCCCTCTTCGAGCAAAGCCAACAATACATCACGCGTTCGTTCCCTCCCCTCCGCGGATAGCTCGAGGAACTTTTGCACGACGAGCTTGTACGTCGGCAGAGTATATCCGCCTTGAAATATGTAGTCAAACATATCGCGGAGTTCGCTATCGGTCTCGCCAATAGATAGCGATCTGCGTGCAATGCATACGTCCCCAGTCAGCTGAGCACGAGAGAACGCATATTGCACACGCACCGAGAACAAAGGCAAACAAAGTTCACAAAGCTGCGTGTTCCGAAAGTGTAGGGCACGCACCTACGCCTCCTTACGATCCATAGCGCGAACTTCTTATGTAGAACGTCACGTTTCTCAGTTGAAACTTGGGGGGGGGACATGGCCTCGATAGTCCCAGTATCAGGGGTATCATGCCCAGAGTTGCTGCTCTCGACGCTGACGCCCTCGGCCTTCTTCTCAGCGAGGACCAACTGGCAGAATGCATCTTGATGGACGTGTGAGAGATGACTGAGCATATTGCTTGTGTTGCCACAATAAGCTGCAGGGGTAGAGTTCGGGCCACACAACTTGCAAACCGTATGCGTGACACGACCGTCGGTCTTGATGATCCAGTAGTAGCCCCACACCTTAGCCCTACGCTTCGTTTTGCCGTTTTTGGGGTCGAGTAGCTCTCCATCTTCCTCAACTTCTGTGGTCATCCAACGAAAGTTAGATAATGATTGTTATACGCACACACACACAACGAAGCGGGCCGGCGCGTAAATAGTGAAGGGGAGTCTTCCGTCGTTTCATACCTGGTGCATCATCTCTTTCTTGCTCATCGCCATCGGCGTTGGGTGCACTTCTAGCTGTCGACAAGTGTTTACGTTTATTCCCTGCCTCTCTAGCCTCAGACTCCGCGGCTTTCTCGGCTTGCTCCTTGCAGAACGCTGTGATAGCGTCTTCCGAACCTGGCAGGTTCTCCACGGGCTCCCACGTATCGTACTGAGTTGCTAACCCCTCCCAGTCGACGAGATACTGGTCTACGCCGTAGCACTTCCTGTGCGCTTTGATTTCCCTCACTTGGTATTCCACATCGTCACTCCCAGCGCAGTCATACGGATGATTCTGAGTGCGTTTGACCAATCCTTTGCCTTGGGCAACCAACACAACGTCTGTGTGATTCCCCTTTCTACGTTTAGGTCCGCGAGTTCGAGCCATGATATTTTAATTGACAAATGAGACAATTGGTCCGAAACACCCACTCGAGTTACGTTTTTATGGGGTGGCAAGGGGCGGATCGATGCTTCGATGGGTCCGAAAATCACACACTCATTCAGTAAGTCGATGAAACCTTAACGCCATAGGAGAATGGCAATATGGACGAATGAAAGCAGAGTGGAGTGCGATCCAAAGATCGATACCGATTTTCCGATTTTCCGATATTCTTTCCGATATGTCATGGATTTGGTATCAGTTGATACCGATAAGTGCAAACGTAGCATTAGTCGATTGCAATATTCGTCCTCAACCTATTAGTCGATACCAATAGTACGCAATGCAGTATTAGTCGATAGTGATATTCCGATACCGACATAAAAAGGTATCGATTGATAGCGATATTACCGATATATCGATATATCAGTCATCGACAGTTATCGATACCGTGCCTTGTTGAGAAAGTGTACATAGGGGCATCGGTGGTCATGCAAAGAAGACTTGCGGCGGCATGCTTGCATGGGGACGGTCCTTCAAAGGCGCAAGTGCAACTAAACTCGTTGAAGGATGTTCCAATACTCGTGACTCTGAATTTGCAATCATAGATTGGGCCCGTTTCACTTTGGCTACGGACTTTGGTTTCACACTCGAAGGCACCCAGGGGCTCATTTATGGTCAATGCAACCAAGTTCACATGGTGCATAATGGCCAAATGTTTGCCCCTTCCTAAGATGTCACGAGGCAATTCCTCTTCTAAAAGTCTGAAAAACAATGTAGGAATGGAGTTCATAATGAAGGTTGAAGCTTGAATCGTGGATACACGGCAAACCCTAAAGATTTGGCTCTGCAGACGTAAAGTGTCTCAGTATAGACGTAAAGTGTCTCAGTACAGACGTAAAGTGTCTCAGTACAGACGTAAAGTGTCTCAGTGGCTGTGTGAAGCAAACCCTAAATTTGAAGGCCCCAAGAATGCAGACGTAAAGTGTCTCTCAGTCAGTGAGAGCCAAAGATCCGAGAAGAGATCCCCAAGAATACACACGTAAAGTGTCTCTCAATCAGTGAGAGTCAAAGATCCGAGAAGAGATCCCCAAGAATATAGACGTAAAGTGTCTCTCCGTCAGTCTAGCAGCCGTCAACCGTAAAAATGAGGAATGTGGGAGTATGAGTCCCACTTTGTAAGTCAGTTTGACTGACAATGACGGATGACAGATTTTACGGAAAAATAAAAACGAATGGCGGCCGAATTTATCGCGGCATTAAAAATGCTGGAAATCGCGGAGCTCTGTAATTGAAATTCACTATAAAACCGACGAGCAGGTCAGATTCAGGATCGCGAGCTGTCGCGACCGTCGAGCGCTTAGGACGGGATGCTTAGGACGGGCGCAAGGGTGCATTATCTCGTATGCACGTCTTATGACATTGAGATTCACTTTGCTCCTATCTGATATTTTCGTCTCACCGGACAACCCGGCAACACTCGACTGGAGTGAATTGCCCAAACAATCGTTGAACGGTTTGCAGGAACAACTTTCAGCTGCTGCAGTTTAGAAGGCTCTTTCCCTGCTGAGCTGCTCTTGGGCTATACACACGACGTCACAGAAAAAATGAAGACGACGCCAGTAGAAGTTTACGGAAGACGTTTTCAATCTGCCACGTTGACTTGGAGTGGCGTTGATCTGCAGTTGTCGCAGAAACCGTTTTGCGCGCGGACTTGAGATGGTGTCACCACGTTCAGATGATCTATTGAGGCTTGAATTCTTTTAAAGATTTTACGTGATCTTTCATTTAGGCCACCCGACACAGGGTAGCTTCTTCTTTTGAAAAAGGCCAGCAGCAGCTGATGGGAGATACCTGCATACTGCCGCACGCTCTGCTGAGGTTGTGGGAGGCCAAAAGAAAACGAATTTGGGGGTGCTTGGAAGCCTGTGTGGTTGTGAAACTACACCGGTCGGGTTCGATTCCCGACACGCCCGCTGACAGCCGTCCTTTGTGCAGCAGGTATGCGAGGGATGCCCGAGCGAAGACGGGATAGCTGGCGTGTAGCACAGCGTCACGACCGGTAACTTCGAACTTGCCATCAGCTGTTCAGCTGTAGTGATAATTTTACACTGCAGGCAAGTAAAATTTGGAGGAAATTGTGGATGGGGTATGAAACATGGGATTGAACCTCAGTGCGTGCTCGGAATGAGGACTGCAAGCTGACATTACTTCCCGACGTGTCCCTGAAAGTGTTCTAAGTTTGGGGACCCCGTCATATTTCGAAAATTCCAGTTTTTAAGATTGATTTTCACGCGTAAACAGCTTTATTCGTGCTCCTTTCCTGTTGTGGAATGAGCACCTGTTCACTGAAATGTTGACGGTGTTCTTTGCCGCAGGAAAACGTGAACACTTTCGAAGTGCTTGGGGAGGGGGAAAAGTGCTGGCGACCGCTTCAGGTGCGTAGAATGATACGCATATCGCATCCTAAAATCTTTTATGGTGGTGCCCTTTTGCACCTTGGCCGGCATCGCATCAGAATCGAGCTGGACTGTTATTTGGAAACAGCATAGCGGCCTGATACTCAGTAGAGTGAATAAAGGGTATGTATTGCGTATTTTTTTCTGCGTGCTAGCCCTAGAACGTTGATTGATACCGTGGTGTGGTTGCGGGTTTTTTACAGGTGCCTTGGTTGGTACACATCCACCCCTCAGAAGATCTACTGCTGAGCTGGTACGCGTTCCGCTCGTCGGTCTAGCGAAACCAAATAGATAGTTTGTAGTACACCTGACCACACTCCAAAGTTTCAGTTGGAATAGGCTTGTATGCGCTTAGCTAGTCACAATCCCGGTTTCGGTTTGGGTTTGGCAAAAACCCTGAATTACGGCCGGCCGGAATAGCATCAGACTGAGCTCGGATGCTGTGTACGTACCATATATTGGCCCGAAACTTCACATAGTGTCTAAGGTGTATGTTTTGAGTACTTTTTGAACGCTTAAGTCCCTGAGTGTTGGTGGATGCCGCGGTTTGCTTTTGTTTTTTGACAGGTTCCATTTTGCGCACGTCCAACCCTTTTGAAGATATCCAGTTGAGCTGGAACGCATTTTGCTGGGCAGTCAAGCGAAAAACTTTAGATACGTAGCGGAACAATATAGATAGGATAGAAATATTTCACGGATACAGCTTGAGTAGACTTGCACAGGCATAGGAATTCGCTTGCCCTGTTTCGGTTTGGTTTGGGCAGAAACCCTGCATCACTGTCGGTCGGATTAGCATCGTACCCGAACGTACATGCTATCTGATGACCATGAGTTACCCTGAAACTGTGTAAAGTGTCTTAGGAATATGTTTGAGTATTTTTTGAACGCGGAAGTTTCTGAGTGGTGGTCGCTGCCGTGGTGTGGTTCTGTTATTTGACAGGGATCGTGGCGCTCTCGGAAGGTCCCCAGTTGAGCTAGAATCATTTTGCTGAGAGGCCGTGTACAAAACATAGCTAGTCAGCATAGTTTATGTATTAGGTGCACTTTAAGTTTTCTTTGAGGGGGTAGTCCGGGGAGCTTGGATCTCTCGGCTTCGGTCAGAACCCGAACCCACTAGCACGCTTATTCATGCTACTGCTTTCATCATAGCATCCCGTGTCTGTGTAGTTTTTTGGTGCAGATTGTTACCAATAGGCTTGTGGTGTGAACTTATTGTTCACCTTAATATTATTGCTTCCCATAGTGCCGGAGTGAAGTAAGTAAAAAATGAATGATTGTGAAGTGCAGTTCCTGAATAGTCTTGCTTCATGCCCTCCTAGTGTTAAATGAGTATGGAAATTGCCACATAATGGGTAGGAATCCTGAGTTGCCAAGTCCACATATTTGACTCCCAAACTTAACTTAGTAATCAAAACTGGTTTGCCACATAAATGTGGACTCTTGCTATGCATATGCTCTATCAATAGTGTTCGCACCATCATAATGGCTTCGCGCGGGAAATACCTACATGCTTTCAAACAATAAAAGCAGTGCGGTAACCATAGAATTACGCGAAACTGAGATTACCATTCGAAAGAGCACCAACGAAAATGGCATAGAGCACTTCATAACGACCATATGTATATATTGTAGCAACGATAACCATGAAAAACCCTAAGTCGTGCTATGAAACCCTTAGTGTTGGGGTGCCATGTGACAAATATGTAGGTGACTGGTAAGATATTTGTATCATACCTTTGTACTGAGATCCCTCGTGATATTGCAATACCGTGCATGCATAGAATATGTTATTTGCGGTGTGGTGTACAACACTGTGAACTTAACATTACGATAAGACCGCAGTGCATCCGTGGTCCAACAAAGGATGGAACCTGGAAAAACCTGTGTGATATTAACAAAACACATCCAGAGCAAATCTAAAATAATCTTCTGCACACACAATTATCGTCATTCCTGCACAATATGATCGATCAAGTATCTCAATAACAGATCCGTATGGTATCCGTATGGTATGGAGAAAATCATATTCCTCTATTCATATTTTTGTTCATCTCCAAATTTGGCTACACAAAATCATCACCTGTATTCTTTGACAAGTTGTCATTTAAATTCAAAGCACTCCCACCTGCACCAGAAACACCAATCACAACCGTGAATGTGTGATATTAGCTCAACAGAAGAGCGCCAAGCTAAAGCTTAGAGGACTCAGTTCAAATCTGGGATATCACTTCAACAAGTAGCCCGGGCTGCATAGTGACCTGCGATGTTCACGAAGACTTCCTTTTAACTGGACAGCACCAATCCCACTCTACTTTCAGCAAACCGACATAAAATATCTTCAGGACAAATATTGTGAAGACTGGCACGCAAAGTGTAAACAAATACTCCATATATTGTGAGAACTGGCTCGGTGCGCGCAGATGCAAATCGTGTTTCCATCTGAATATGCCCACGGTTAAATAGTGTTGCAGTTCGGATTTGCGTTGACACACTGCAAACGTTCCGTTGTCTGCGCTTTCGGCTAATGCTCGGCGACAGAGCATATACTGCTGGAATTGTCACAGTGACTAGTCATATAGTCACGTGTCATATCCGGTTTATCATCCTCGGTGGTCAGCTAGTGTCACAGACTCAGGGTATTTATTTGTGTTATCACAGTTTAGCTGGATCCGTTCGTTCACCGTCCGAGCGTTTCCCCACAGCCGACGTTGTGTTTCCAACAGGTTATGGTCCCAGTTACGCTTCGCGTAATTCGTAGTTAGCGTTGAATTTTATTTCGTTGTCGCTCTATTCTTATTTTGAGCGTGCCCTTCTTCTTTGGGCCTACCGAAATCTGGTTCTTCGCTTTTGTTTGGAACATCGATTGTTGTTGCTGTGGGTTATTAGGCGGTGTGGATTTGGCTGTTATTTTCCGCTTGGTTTATTATCGTTATCGCTATGGATCACGCTGAGATTTTGTCAGATGGGGAGCTCCTAGCTTCCCTAGTTGCTTTTGATGAGAAGTTTGAGAAGGTAGAGGGGCTGAAGCGCACACAACTTGTATTGCTGTGTCGCTCAGCGGCATCTTTGTTGTCTCATTTCCGCAGTGCTCCGATGGTTTCTCCGCAGCCTAGTGCCACCGATTCCGCAGTGAATTTATGTATTACTGTTTGCGGCTCTTGCACTGGAGTTGGTGGTGCTTCGACCCCACAAACTGTATCCGATCCTTCAGCGCATTCGGAGATTTCGCGGGTTGACAAAGCTGTTGGGGATTTCCCCGTTATTTTATCTACTCGCTCAGTTTATTCTCAAGTTTCTACCACGCGACCCGTGCATTTTTCTTCAGATGCACGCAGACTCGTTCCGCAGGCCCCTCCTGTGCGAACAGAGTATCACTATTATCAGACTGCTGTGGATTCTCCGCCGACGTTTTTGGCTTCTGATCAGCGAGAGGAGACAGATTTTGGCAGTAGTGACAGTGAGGATGAATCGGAGTACCCAGTGGGGTATTACGATGATTCCAGCGACGATGCTGACGAGGAGTGTGAGGACGTCGACTCTCACGTTCCTTTCGGGTCGGAACAGGAGCTCCCTGTGGACGCAGGTTTCTATGGGGAGCCCTATGGCGGAGTTTTGGTACCCCCACTTGGGGATGACTTTTTACCGCAAGCGGACCTTTCTATTACAAATTATTCCATTGTTCACGACTCTGGAGAGTTACATTCTACAGCGGAGCTAGATGACGAGGTTCTCGATGATTCTTACACCCCAGCAGAATGGGCGGCTTAGGAAGCTGACCAGTATGAGGGCGACTCGACAGGTGGTGCTTATTTTGACGATTCTTATTATGATTACTATGAGGGCGCTGACGATTCTTATTACGATGATTGAGTTATTTTAAGCAGACAAGCAGGGCGTTGGATTGTTTCTTTTGACCACTTGCTGTAGCTGAAATGTTTTCTTGACACGTCCGATTATTTTAGTTACTGACCAATTGCGGAGAGCGAGGCACTTAAGCACAGTCACGGACAGAGATCCCATCACATGCAGCAATTACTCGTTGAGCCGACCGGCAGGACTTCTATGAGAATGTGTTGTTTTCGGCATGCAGACCGGCAGGAGAACCTAACGCGGCTGACCATTAGCTGAAATTATGACCTAACATTGAAAATTAGAAACGTGCAGCCTACAAAGCATCTCAGATTATTTCTTATCACTTGAGCATTTTTTCACTTAACACTTGTGATGTTGCTAGCTAACTAGACTAACATTCTCATTAGATGTAACTCTAGTAGCTAGGGTGGTGTCTAGTCTCACAAGTTGTCCACCTCTGATGAGGTGGTGTGCTGGAATTGTCACAGTGACTAGTCATACAATCACGTGTCATATCCGGTTTATCATCCTCGGTGGTCAGCTAGTGTCACAGACTCGGGGTATTTATTTGTGTTATCACAGTTTAGCTGGATCCGTTCGTTCACCGTCCGAGCGTTTCCCCACAGCCGACGCTGTGTTTCCAACATATACAGATCCTTGCGAACTGGCTCGGTGCGCGCAGGCTGGGAAAGATGCAGTCGAGTTTCCGTCTGAATACGCCCGCGCCTGAAGAATGTTTCAGTTCGAATTTGCGCTGACGCACCGCAAACGTTCCGTTGCCTGCGCTTTCGGCTAATGCTCGGCGACAGAGCATATAAAGAACCTTGCGAACTGGCTCGGTGCGCGCAGGCTGGGCAAGATGCAGTCGATTTTCCGTCCGAATACGCCCACGGCTAAAGAATGTTGCAGTTCGAATTTGCGCTGACGCACCGCAAACGTTCCGTTGCCTGCGCTTTCGGCTAATGCTCGGCGACAGAGCATATAAAGATCCTTGCGAACTGGCTCGGTGCGCGCAGGCTGGGCAAGATGCAGTCGAGTTTCCGTCCGAATACACCGATGTTGAGAAATTGTTGCAGGCAAAACTTTCGATACCTTCCGGAGGCAAATTCACATTTGGTTCCTTGAGGAACAATCAACACTTCATTGAGCGCAGTCTATCGTGAATGTTGTTCGATTCGGCTTCTCGTTGGAGCTGCGACGCAGGCGTAATTGCTTAGTACGCATGCTTTGTACATATATGATGTTTGGAATTGGAAGAACAAATGTTTTGATCGACTACACTTGATATCCCCTAGTTCTTTTCGCTCATTGTTACAGTACGTGCGTGATGTCTGTTCATGTGCGTTCATAGTGTCTGTTCAGGAGCTGTATTCACGAGCTGTATTCCTCACACTGTTAAGCTGTATTTCCGCGCGAGGCACTCGATATCCGCGCAGTCATCGAGACGCCTCCCTCCCTCTGTTCGAAATTGTGATACTTTTCCCTTGTCCGTCATGCATGAAAGATGCTCTTGCGTTGGCATGACTTATCGTGACATTTTGCGACTGCTTCCGGAATGTCACACGAGAAATCGGATATGTTCCGCTGACGTGGGAAAATCGCCGGAAAGAATTGCTGTTTTTCATTGGATCCTGAAATGACAGATTTGGCACAAGACCGGTCAATCCTCGAGTCTTACAAAAAGTGGTACCCAGGGTTTCTTAAAATGTGGAGCTGCCATTGTGACAACTGCATACACACGTGAATCAACACGGCGGACTTGTATGGCCCCTAGCAACCCCACACTTTCAGTTGTAGTAGGAAGTTTGACATTTACAATTTCATACATACACACTTTATTTGTGTCGGTTTACTAGGTTTAGGCGATTCTCCGTTTAATGTGAATATCACAGAACGGTTATGATGAAAGCGTCTTAGCATGCATGCACCATCTATCTGCTGGCACCGTTCGCGCCGTCCATGCACCAGCATGCGCACCGGCATGCATTGCACTAGTGTCGCGTCTTGCATTTCTTGCCGGTGCGATTCGTCGCACCAGCATTATTTATGCGTTATCTGCACTACATTCCAGAGTCACTATCTATCATTGCGGTATCATTGCGGTATCATCGCGATATCATTGCGTCTAGCACTACCTGCGGCGTGACCGATCATGGCACCGACGTGCTTTCCCAATTACTATCTACAAACACTATAAGTGAGCGCCATTGTGACAACTGCATACACACGTGAATCAACACGGCGGACTTGTATGGCCCCTAGCAACCCCACACGTTCAGTTGTAGTAGGAAGTTTGACACTTACAATTTCATAGTACCTTATGCAATGAAATGGGACGAATTTTGACCCCTGTGCAATTTGTGCCAAATGCTTAGAAATGCTTTTTGGGACATTATACATCCACGGGGGTGTGTTTGAGTTTGTATTCGCAGGGCAGGGGCAATGGCATCTTGCAACGCCTCGCGAGTTTGTGGGGGATATGGTGTCAACAGATTGACTTGGAAGTGTGTTGAGCCCTGCGCGGCCAAAAAGAATGTTGAGCCCCGCGCGTTAAACGTAGTCGCACGATGTAGATTCGGTGGGTTTAAATGGTGCAACGTGTTTGTATATTTTGGCTCGTGTTGTAGTACGGTGGTGTGTACCTGCCATGCATTGACTCGGTCCTGATTAGGTTGACACATGCGTTGGGTGGGAGCGTGAGGTGGGCAAGATTATTCCCTTGGGGAAGCCCACGCCCTTGTTAGCAATATCGTCCCTAAATTAAAACCTTGGCAGCCTAAATTCGCAACACCAACACAAATTCTTCGAGATCACTCCTAACCCAATGTGTACATGCAAGGAAATTGGAAATGGGGTCCCCAGGAGGCCCCTATGTCGCCTTGAGCCATCACAATCTTCGACGATGGTTCCAAAAATCAACCGGAGCAGCATAGGGATATAGGGGGGGTTAGGTGTCAGAAAGCGCATTTTTGCACGATTGGATACACAGCGACCTCCCAATTCCATAAACAGTGAGGGCTGTGTGCGTACATGCCAAACACATGGCCACAAAGGCAAGCACGGAGAAGGGAGGGGGAGTTTAGTACGAAAGGGGGGGGGTAAGGGGGTATGGAAGGGGGCCCAATATCCATATGCAGCTCCACACGCCATATATGGCGTGTAGGTCCCCCCTTGCGCTTTTCGGGCGGTGGAAGGCGCGTATGGACAAGGCAGAGGAAGCCACGTTAGGGGGAGCTTAAATGCCCCCAAAGGAAGAATTTTTGGTGGTGGGGTCGGGGTGTAACACGCGCAATTTGAGTTATGATGGTTTTGTGTTTGTCTCTAGAAGATGTTCTCGTGGATTGTTTTTATCCTTTATCGAATCATTGATATACTTTTGCACTAATGGGTTTATAATGTAATCAATTTTGAAACTATTACCCGTTTTTAAATCGTGAATTCGCATATGTCCATTGTTAAAATTGTAGTAGTTTGCATTTTCATCGGTCATTTGATTATCACTTTTGACCAGTTTTACATTGTCATAATCTATTCGTGGAGTAAAGCTTAAGGACTCTTTACTCAAATCTTGTTTTGAATACATCCCGATGCTATAAAGCATAGCTATTAAATGGTCCATTGAACTCGGTTTTGACTTTCTTAATTCTATTTCTTTTTTGAAAACATTAATAAAGTCGTCGACGTAATCGGCGGTATCACTTATTTTTTTACTAATCTTGCTTGCTTGTATGCTTCGTTGTAATATTTTAGCTTGTAAATCAAAAAAATTTGTAACGTTCGATTCCAATAATTTTCATTAAATCCCCGTTCTTGGTATTATACAACTTGGGAGTTAATTGAACTTGTTTAATTCTTGTCGTTTCATTTTCATATGCCGTATTTAACATTTCAAGTATTTCTTCATTAGTATATTTTGTATACAACTCCGTCCATTTGGTTGCTTGTAAACTAAACACCTTGACAAAATTGTTGACAACATTTTTCCATTGCTTTTTGGTAGCTTCGGCAATGCCCTCATCCGAATCTAAAATTTCGAAAATTTCATCTCTTGATAGTACATCTTTTTGACCCGACGGTGTTAGTGTGTTGGAAGGTGTAGTAGTGGAGGCGGTTTGTGTAGTTGTCGTATTAGATGTTTGAGTTGTCGTTTGAGCTCGTATTGGTCGTGGTCTTGGTACGGCAAATTTCAGTTTTCGTTCCTCCGCACACCTCGATAAAAAGGCTTTTTGTTCTCGTGACCAATCATACTTTTCTAGAGTATCTTCTTGTGGGCAATAATTAGGATTATTTTTAGCTCTTAATATGATTTTTTCCATATTTTGTTGAGTCTTGGTTTTATTATAATATTGTCGCATTTGAGCTCGTTTGTTTCCCGTCAATTGCATATAATTTTTCTCGGATTTCTCTTGTTAAATATGGTTCCGGATAGTCGTTTTTCAAACGGTATTCTTTTTCCGACATTTGTGTGCTCATCTTCGCTTATCTAATACTATCTACGACTATTTTCTTTAAGTTAAAAAAAACGTAAGAAATGTGTTTTCTTATAATGTATGAGACTTTTAGAGTTATTTTGTGGCACGTGCTCGGTATCAAATGCGTTATGTACGAAATATTCCGATTGTGAAGTTGTGTCTCTTGACATTCTTAAAAATTTAACGCTACGATTACAACTAACATCCTAGATTGGGATTACACAATCTACAAACCAAAACATTTTGATATAATATGGGCAAGCCCACCGTGCACAAGTTATTCAAAAGCACATAGAAAAGGTGTCCGAAATCTAAATTTGGCTGATGCGATGGTAAAACGAACATTGACCATTATAGAATATCTCCAACCCAACTATTGGTATATTGAAAACCCATCGGACGGTGGCTTGTTGCAACATAGAGATTTTATGCAATCATTAACACAATACAAGCATACGTGTTCATATTGCAAATACGGGTTTGGTTATCGTAAAACCACAAATATTTGGACAAATAAACAAAACCTTGAGTTGAAAATGTGTTCCAAAAAAACATCTTATTGTGATACTAAAATGAATTATGGGAAGCACATTGAAACCGCACAACGGACGCGTAGCTCAAATGCAAATATTGGTTACGGCGTTAAATGTGTAGAAAGTGCGTATCGCATTCCCTATAATCTTATACTCGATTTAATGCCATAAAAGGTATCGGGTTGCGGGTAATGGGCATTTCTAAAAAAAAATTAAAATGCTATAAGTTTTTTTACAAAAATACTTTTCTTCCTTTGATATACTTTTCTAAACAACCCATTACCCTACTACCCCGTACCTTTTTACATTATATATATACAACGTATATATATAACTTTAAGAATTTTAACTTTAAGACATCAATTTATATGATTATAACAAGCATGGCTAATCTATTCAAAATGATTGAAAACTTACCTATCGAACTTCAGGAAATTATTTACTCAAATAAACATAAGTTGGAAATGAAAGATGTGTTTGAGGAAATTATTGACCCAAAATTGCCGTTCCGTTTAAGAGAGAAATGTTATTGTAATCCAAGTTTTGATGTAAGATGTACGTGTTGGATTGATGATGTAACATTTGATAATTGTCCAGAAAAGGTACGCTCGATTTACTTTGTAATAAATAATGACTACGAAACCTACAAAAAAATTGAAAAAGCACAAAACATTAGTGTTATCAAAAGCGAAACAATTAAAAAATATAGATTAAAAAAACACGAGTGGGAACAAATTGTAAGAGAGTATAATGAAGAATATGATAGTGATGAAAGTGATAGTGATGAAGTGATAACGATTGGTAGATTGAAGTCTTTCGAATTTGAATGAGAATTCGAAGTTGAATTTGTTATTGATAATTAAAACCTAACAAAGACTTCTTTGTTAACATATATAATTTGTCACGTTCACTTAACTCCACGGATGGCGATTCGTTGATTTCGCTTTTAGATACTTTTTTACTCCTTTTTTTGTTCTTTACAACAATTTCTTCCTCCTCACTCGATTCGCCACTTGACTCTTGTACATAAACAACTTTTTTCTTGGGCTTAATTTTTTTGATAGATTTTTTAAGAATTGTCACCTCATCCTTTTGATGCCCTTTTAATTGTTCCTCATCTATTGAATCGTTAGTATCACATTCGGGTTCGGAATCATCCTTGGTCACCGCCTTTGATATCACTTTTTGAGCTTTTTCGTGCATTTCCCTCTTTTCTATTTCATTTGCTAATTTGATGTCGGCTTTTTGTTTAGATTTTTCACGTCGAATCGCTAACGCCTTCTCTCGAGCCTTGGCAAGAATTTGTTTGTGTTCATCGGACAACGGTTCACCTTTCTTTGGCATTTAATATAAACAAAAAGAAAATAAGCCAAAATAAATTTACTTGCTTTCACTTTTGTTTTGTGGCATATATATACCACCTATACTAGATTGATTGGGATACTTTAAATGTTTAATTTGTGGATGATAACGAGGTCTATAGAACACAACCGTTTCCGCGTTAATTGGCGTTTTATTTGTCACAAGATAACTCTTATAACCTACTCCGTCCGGATATGAACCTCGCGAACTTCTTTCAAAATATCGACTTACGGAGCGGCACGGTTCTATCATCGAGGATGCGGGGCGGTGAGTGTTCATTAACATAGGATTCATAGGTCCATTGTTACCTCGGAATTTTGAAAATTCATTTAACTTATTACCACCTACAATCGGTTCATTGACGACATATTGTGGAGCTTGGAGACCGGAGCGAGTTTTCATTTGGTTTTGGAATCCTTTTGTGCGTAAAGACATTTCTTTTATACAATAATTGTTAATATAATAATTCGATAAATATGGCGTCATTTCACACCAAGACTTTTACAAAATATGACGACTATGCTACTCCTAAGTCCGCTTTTGAAAATATCAAACAATTTATTCCGAACGAAAAAATCTTATATGAACCGTTTTATTGTGATGGAATCGCGGGCGAATACCTACAAGAGATTGGTTGCCAAAAGGTTATACACAAACCAACTCTAGATTTTTTCATAGATAGTGAAACATTAGATTATGATTTCATATTGTCAAACATCCCATATTCCCCAAAAAAAGAAGTATTGACGCATTTAAAGAAAATTGGCAAACCGTTTATGTTGTTGTGTCCGATATCAATGCTCAACACAAACTATTTGCGCGAATTATTTGCAAATGACATCCAATTAATAATACCTAGGAAACGAATTCAATTTTACAAAATTGTAAATAAAGAAAGAACTTTCCCGGGAAAATGTAACTTTGAAACGGCGTGGTTTTGTTATAAAATGAAATTACCTCGAGACTTAAATTTCCTCTCTTGAAATTTTATTTTCTATTTCTCCAATATTCCCTTCCATAAGAAACATATATCTCGCGGTCTTGTTTTACATTTCGATTTAATACTATGTTCCCTACATTGTTGATTCTTGCATTATTCTTACATCCCATTTTTCTAGCATCTAGAGGCGTACAACTATTGTATTTGCCCGCGACCGAATTGGTTTTTGCGGCATCAAAATATGCATTTGGATTGTTGCTCCAAATATGAGTTCTATCCTTCACGTTAGGGAATTTGGCGTTCATTTGTTGTAACGTCATTTTATCGGTTCCGATAGTGTATCTTCCAACCATCGTGCCTTTCTTTAAATTGCTCTTGGCATACACGCCTTGACCCGAGTTAGGTATTTGACTATCGCCGACCACGACTTGTTTGTGTGCATAACATAATGGGCTATATTTGCAAGTCATATTCTTACATCGGTGTCCGGATTTAGTCATAGCCGTACATCTTTCACAAGAAGTTTTCATATATATTTACTATTAACCCCTAAGCCGGTTTTATTTCTTTGGGTCTGTTCGGGCAGTTGTGCATTTCGCTGCATATATGCAATATTTCCTGTGGAAACATGTCAAATAAAGTCATAATGTAAGAGGTATCGATTGACCCGACAGTTTGATACGAACCATCCACCATCTTGTTCATTATATCCACTTAGATGTGCACATATTACCCTTTGGGTCAAACGCCCTTTGGGTCAAAAAAGACCCAAACACCGGCTTAGGGTTTAACTTTCCATTTTTAAATTGGCATTCGGTACTATTAGCTCATTAAAGCATTTCCGATACTTCTTATTTGAATCTTTGGGGTTCAAGTCTATAAGCAAAAAACAATATTTTTCTTTAGTAGCATAATCATATACTTCCATAAATTCTTCAAGAGGTATCTCTCCCGAGACCGATTTAAAAACGTTTTCCATCTCTTTCTCATCATATATTTTGAACAAACATAATGCCGTTGCATTGTTTCTTACGGCACGAGGTAAACCAAATTGGGCGCTTGAAAAGTTTTGGACGCAAATCAACAAACTCAAGCCTAGAGCACCTCCCATATTTTTTGAGAACATTCCGCAATGTCTATGCCGTACACACATATTTATAAATTTTCGGTTACCAAACAACCGAGTGCTTTGCGCATCATCAACGAATGCTATGATTCTCGGTTGATGATGATACTTATATGTCGTTGGTTGATAATTGTTTGAAGCAAATTTTAACAAGTATTCTGGTGGGATATCGAGTATACTTACCGAATCGCTATGTATCATTTTCATAACTTGCTTGTAAATTTCCAATTCTTTTAAATAGTTTTCATAACCTTCCGCTTCATTGTCCATAATTTCTAATACATTATCAATGGTTTTTGGGTCGTCCGGGTCGAACACATCTTCGTCCTCTATATCTAGGTCTTCCATTAGTGATTTATTGGATGAGAATGTTGAGCTTATGCACAATATACGGTCGCAATTGTCATCTTGTTTATTAAGCATTCGTAAATAGTTACACGCCGAGGTCGATTTGGCTGAACCACGACGACCTACCAATAAAATGTTGAATGGTTGTTTCAATAGGTTTTCGCCCGTTTCGTATTGAAATGCACTAGCTTTGGGCGGTTGAATTTTAAGTTTTGTATCATTCAATTTAATTGTTTTCATTAATATAATACTATTTAAAAAATGAATTGCATTGCCGACATTCCCGAAAAGTGCTTCACCTACCGGCAAAAGGAACTTATGTGCGACTATTTTAAACATTATAAGGAACTACATCCACATCTCCCCCATTCGATTCTAGTATACACAATTAAAGCATATATGGTAAATCCCGACAAATTCCAAAATTGGTACGATAATAAATCCTTGGTAAAACCGAAACCACGTGAAACTCAAGAAGATTATTACAAGTATGCCAAAATGAGTGAACAAGAGCTAAGCGATTATGTTAAAAATAATGTAACCATATAGTAACGATGAATGTCTCGAAATTCTCAAAAATGTTATACTTTAATAGCGAACAAAATAGTTTACTCGATTCACGACTGGGTCAATATAATATTCCGAGTCAATTGCTTTCATATAAGACGACGGACCAATTGCAACTCACCGTTAATGATTTTTACATTGAAAAGACATTTTATGATATAAATCAAACGAACAATACATTTTTTTTGGGAGACAAAACATCTAATGCCAACAACTTGTTTAAAATTGAAATCAACCCCCAAAATTTTCCTTTTCCTAAAACATTTGACGACGCACAAATTTTGGCGGCTATAGGTGATGCTATCAATAAGCAACTAGGACCCGCCGGTTCCGCCGTGACGGTGACGGCTAGTGTAGCAACACAAGCCGATGCAAACCTCAAATTAATTGTGTTGGAATTCGACAATGATTTGGAAGATAAGTTTGATTTTTACTCCTTCGCAACCAAAAGCATAGCGAGGTGTAGCGGAACTTTGTTAAATGCAATAAGCCCATTTGCATCAACGGTAAACGATGCACTCAACAACGATTCGAGCGAACTTTTAGGGGGCAATCCGGTTCGGGAGCGAGATTTGGTAGGCAAATCTGAATTGAGCCAATTAGAACCGATGTTTCAAAAGACATCATCAAAGACTATGCAAAGCTACTTTCCATTTACATCGAACACAATTCGAGAGTTATATCTCCGCACACAATCGTTAGTTTCAAGCTCGGCTTTAGAGGTTGTTATTCTAAGTCAAGCTAGTGACGACCAAGTCGGTGAGATGATATCTAGTGATATATTATTTAAAATTGCTATCGACGACTTATCTAAGCCATCATTTTCATATATAGATGCCAACAACAATTATAGCGTTATCATAAGTCCAAGTCTGTTGTCACAAATAAACTTTGCATTAACGGACTCACGTGGAAGACTAATGTTTCAAATTTCAAAAGACAATGGTCGGACACCGTCGTCTCTTGTTAGCCAAGCTCGCTCAGGAAATGTATATTTCAGTTTTTCATTAAAAGTTGAAGTTATAAGCAATGTTTCGCAATAAATTTATATGTATTATATATTATTATAAAGAAATGTTAGACAGCTATTATCCCGAATCTCTGAGTTACGCGACAACTCAAATGACAGATTTCAGCCAGAATCAATTTGAATTATTGACATCAAACTCGACCGTTGTGAATGGTGGAGGAGGTTCTTTGGAGATAAATTTACCTATAAATAGTTTTATCGACACGCGCAAATTTGCTATAAGATTCTTTGCCAAAACCAATCGTGCATTTACGTACGATAGTGGAGGAAATGTATTAAAAACTTGTCATTCATTTTTGCCGGAGATATTTAACCTATTCTCTAGATATGAGGTGAGTATAAACGGTGTTATTGTAAATCAATCTGTGGCTCAGGCAAGCGATATTCAAGAGGTAAAACATTTAGTAAGTGACCATTTAGAAAATGAAATAACATATAGAAGCGTGTTATCGAATTGTGGCTCGGAAGGTATACAATTGACTAATGGATTGATAACGGGTTCACTTGACGAAGATAATCAAGCCGGTGACTTCGAAGGGCGAGAATTTATTTTGAACAATCTACTAGGATTTCTCGGCACTTGTGAGCCGTCCATAATTGATTCAAGCACTCTTGGTGCTATACGAATTAGGCTGTTTACCGACAATGCAGTGACGTGTTTGTTATACGGAGAAGAAAATCAAGCGCCCGGCACATTTACTACTAAAACCGCCGCTGCTCAAGAATTTGCTAAAAATGCAAGCTTTACGTTATCTCAAGTGTCTGCATCAATTACCACGTTATCATTTTCAAGCGGAGTCGTCGAACAAAATATAGAGGAATTAATTTCAAAAGGAGCGTTAACAATCATCTTTGAAAATTATGCGACATTTTTCCAAAGCGATTCGACCAATAATAAAAATGTACGATTTGCACTATCGGTCAATTGTTGGAATAAAGCTTATGCCATAACCCGTCCTTTAAATCATCGAACCGTAAACGAAACCGGGATTGCACAATATACTAATCGTCTCGGACGTCTTTATCAATTGCCATCTAAAATGTATGGCGGTAATAGAGTTTTTCGTTACTCTTGGAGCGTAAACAACGTGTTGACCCCTGCATTTCCTAATTCGCCTTTACAAGCCTATATGAATATCACTCATTCACAAGGTGACCAATATTCAATGATGGGTTCAAATCATATGCAATCGAGAACTGATTATTTCAACAATTCTTTTATATTGCCTTTAAATTTGTGTTTGGATAATGAGCCACGCCGATTAAGTGGATACTCAAGTTTAGGAACCAATAGTTCTTGTTATTTACAATGTACGGCTAGCGACAATGCATCGGCTGCCGGTGTAGCATTCGAAACGGGGAAGGAAGCTACGGGTGGACCCAATGAAACTATGATTATATGTATGTTCACTTCTAAATTAATGGTATCAGCCGGACGAGTTATTTCGGTCGAATTATGATGACATTATTTATACATAGCAAGGAGTTGTCAATATTGGGTCTTCCACTAATTTTCGATGGTCGTACAACTTGAACCATATGACTACATATCGTGTACCTTCAAAATCGTCCAAAATCACTTCGTGAGGTAATCTCCCGTCTACTTTTAACACTTTGTTTCGATTGTAAAAGTCACCGATGATTTGGTCATTTGAGTCGTAACACCTTAATGGCGCGCCTTTAAAATCTCCAAGCGCCATTGCATATTGAAAACTTATATCTTCGGCATCGACGTGTTTTTTCACATACGTGCCGGGTTCCATTTTTGCATAATTGACAACGTACTCGCCTTCCGAAAAATCTTTATCAATAATACTGATCAATTCCTTCGAAACCGCCCATAATGCTTGCTTCCATTTAGGAAGTTTTCTATCTTCAACTTTACTCACACAAACACCTTTGCCTTTCTTATGAGGCATATTGTGAGGTGTTTGCATACCACCACCACCCAATGCTCCGGTCGTGTTTCCAAGCATAAATGACCAATTTAGGTTGAAGCGAATCTTTTTTGTTTTGTCTCGATATTGTTTATTCAATTTTACATTGCTCAACATACTTTCAATTTCACTCATCAAGTTTTGTACATATGGTATATCCGTAATTTTTTGTGCCGGAGGCTTTATCACTTGAAAAGTGGAGTATTCCTTATGTGACCCGCATTGCCAATGATTGTCGTTTGTTTCGTCATAAAATGCATAAGTATAATGCCAAGAGTATAAATGATTATCTTCGGTAATCTCCCAAGTTTCCCAATCACTTGGCTCATCAGTCCAAAAAATATGCTTCTTATTTTCGTGAGCACTCAAATACATTTTGTCTTCTTTTCTCTTTACATAAACATACAAGTTATCGCATCTTTCAATTTCCACATCAATGGTCTTATTACCCCATTTGAGCATCGCGGAGTAAGACATATTTGTGAAAGTAAGTAGAAGTAAGTAAAGTATGTATGTATGTACTTGAGTATGTTGTAAATAATTCAAGTATACCTTATAGAGTTTATGTCTTAAAGTTAAAAATTTTAGGATAGATTGGGTAATGGGTATGTGGTAATGGGTTGTTTATAAAAGTATATCAAAGAAAGAATATCATTTTGTATATTTATTTTTAATTATTTGAAAATGTTTTTCAAAAGTACCAATTACTCGGAACCCGGTACCATAACCTCACGTGTGTTGCTTTATTGAACATATATGCTATGAACAACGCATTTAAAGCTTCGGTCACTTATAACACTAATCTGGTAGCGCGATGCCTACATCCGAAGCACAAAAACTGGCAGCCAAACGATATAGAGAAAAGAATCGGGAAAGGTATAATGCGTCACAAAAAAAATATAATGCATCTTGGTATGACCGTAATCGTCTTCTGCATTGTGAAAAAGTTAAGAGGTCATATCACCAAAAGAAAATAAAAAAATGCTGATAATATATATGCTATTAAAATTTAACTTAAAGAGAAACCGTATTCATAGTATATAGAAACAATGAATTATGATAAATGCCCCGAGCAAATTACTTTAAGTGAGACCTATTTTAAGTACGAGGTTATGGAACTTTTACTTAAAGTAGATGTAAATTCCAAAGGTTATGATATAAAGAAAATGATGTTGCGCGAGGAACAAACCAAATTGAAGAAGATGCATAAGTTTATGAGTAAAAGACACATATGAACACCATAACTTACAAAAAAGCACCATACAATTTAGGTAGATATTACCCGGTGAGTGATAAGTATAATACTTGTTGTTTCCAAAATCAATATAATGTTATCCGCCGACTTGTTATGGACGGAAACTACATTTCATTTGATTTAGAAAATGCGCATCCAACAATCATATCTCAATTGTGTGAGAAGTATAACATTGAATGCTCGGCAATAAACGATTACATTGTGAATAGAGAAGTATATTTTACAACATTCAACAAAGTTATAATGTGAGTAGAGCTAATGCAAAACACTTGATGGTGATATTGACATTTGGAGGCTCATTTCAAACTTGGTTAAATGAACTTAAACTTCCTAAACATCAATATATAGATTGTATAAAACAATATGAAGACCAAATAAAAAATATACTTACAAATGATGCACTTGAGCACTTTCCAAAATTTGCAAAAGCCGTACAAGTAGCTTGTGAAGTAAAAAATAAGACAAAAGAAATGGCAAAATTTAGGAGTGCATTGGGGTTGTATATTCAAGAAATAGAGAGTCGGATGATGATGTGTATATATGCCTATTTGGTGACGAATACTAAAATGAAGCCTGCGGCACTAATCCACGACGAGATTTTGGTATATAAAGACGATAATGTCGACATTGACAAAGTAATAAGCGAGTTGAAAGTATGTATAAAAGCACACACGTGTTTTGAAATGCAATTGAAATGTCAAGCAACTTCCGCCACGGATGAAGATTGTCGATGGCTTGAATCCCACCAACCTTTCATCGATGGCATAGATGAACGACGTAGTGACCAAGTACATTGTGACCTAATACTCGAACAATTTCAAGACCAAATTTTTATCACACCATTGGGGTTAATGATATATGACGAAGAAGACGGTAGGTGGACACTTGATAAGAATAAAGGTAAAGGTTTGCATCTAAAAATCATTGAGCGCAACTACTCCAAAATATTTATAAATGTTAGTTCCAAAGATGAATCAAAGTCTTTTATGAGTTTGTATGAACCCGCATACAAGCTAGTCTCTCAAAAAGCACCCGTGCTGATAGAGTTTGACGTGTCGAAAAGTAAAGGGTACCTTCTTTTCGATAATGGTGTGTTGGATTTGAAAACTTTGAATTATTGAAGAAGCATCCAAGCTATAACTTTATCAACAAAATACATCGGGATTATAATGTTTCGGAAGATTACTCCGAATTGAAATCTGAGGTGATTAGGAGATTGTTTGATTTGACATTGTGTCAACCGGGGGGGGGGAGATGGGTGGTGGGCAAAGCAGTACTGCAGTCAGTCAGTACAGTCAATCAGTCCAGTCAGTCCAGTCAGTTTGGTCTGGTGATGGTGGTTTATCCGATGGTGGCTTACGTGATGGTGGCACTGGTGTCACCTCTGACTGGTCTGCCACCCGGCAGTGTTCCTCTGGTGATGGTTCTGGGTATTCCTCTGGTTCCGACTGGCATTGGCAGTATGACTCTGGTCAGCACCGCCACTATGGTTCTCCTCGTGGCTCCGACGGTTCCCCACCAGACAGCTCCGCCCAGATCTGTCTCCTTCAGGCGCTTGAGAAGCGGCGCCAGAGGTACAGAGCAGTGTCAGCCCTGCTCTTGACAGCCTTCCTTGGCCTGGTCTTGACATGTCTCTACCAGAGTGTCTATGAGGAGTTCCTCGTCGAGGCTCACTTTGAGGCTGGTCACCACCTGTCACCGATCTCCGCTGTCTGCAGCCATGTGACTCAGACTCCGCTCTACGGCGCCATGCAGTATGTAGGCGACACGGCTCTGGAGATGTGTACCTGGTTTGGACTATTCTGTGCACCCCCTTCAGTCATCTTCTCCCAGGACCCCATGATACATCTGTACTCTATCACCAGTTCTGGCACTGATGGCATTGTCTGTGACTCCGGTGCAACCGGCAATATCACCGGGTCCAGACACAGGATCACTGACCTTGATACCAGCAGGACCATATCTTTCAGTACAGTCATGACTGGACCCGCTTCACGGACTGATGGCACTGGCACACTGAGACTGATCGGCAGAGACATACTGACTGGTGACATTGATGAGTATAGCATTCCTGGCTGCCATTTCAAACACGGCGCCAAACCTCTCCTGTCAACCCGAGTTATGCTCCGGGAGGGTTTCTCATCACCTGACTTCATCAGTATGACATATACCCATCTTGACTCTGGCCGGACATACTCTATCATTGATGATGGCACAGACTATCTTTGGGCAGAGCCAGAGTCAGCAGATGTCAGCTTTCAGGCCTTTCAGGGCAATAAGAAGAAGCACAGATCAGGGGACCCATCCGACTGGATGTGGTCCAACAGTCAGTACAGTGCCTGGGCTACTACTCATGGGTCTCCTACGGCTACGGCCGAGCTGGGGGAACCAGCCTTTGATGTCTCTATGTTCGGCGACTCTCTCCCAGTCGGAGAGGGCAATAATCACCCTGCTCTGCAGCACTATCACAGTCAGAACAGTATATTCTCCGTCCAGTTGACTGGTTATTACTTCTATGCTAATCCGCCATTCACTGTATCTATTCTGGACCGCCTTTTCACTAAAGGCAATGCTGACTTTCCTCTGGAACCTCATAATACTGTATATTTCTGGATAGTTCCCTATATGCCATCTCACCGGATCTGGCATAAGACCTGTACTATGGAGGTATTACATATCTGGCCCACTGGTACTACGGGGTTATTCAGCTACCTTGAGCGACACACATACACCTCTACACACCCTCTCACCCCAGCTGGTTCTGACGGTGGACCTGGTCGGGTCTTCATCGATGGCACACCCTTTCCCATCTGCATCCTCTACCGAGACCGCCATACCCCGATCAGGGTCAGTCCTCCTCTTGAGCTGCACGATGCTCTCGGGCATGCCTCGATGACCCGTATCCTCCGTCTCTATGACATGCCAGGGGTAGACTTGGGCAGACCACAGTGTTCCAGAGCAGCTCTTGCTTCACTTACCACTTGCTCTCAGTGGTGTGCAGTCTGTGCTACGACGGGCCTCAAACAGAAACCAGCCCCGAGCAGAGACCGCCTCCGTACCAGTCAGCAACAGCCAGCCCGGAAATGGGCCTCAGACATGACAGGCCCCATCTCACCCATTGGCTACAATGGGCACAGATACCGTATCCACTTCATTGACATCTCCACCAGATACCTATTTGTGTTCACCGTTGCCTCTAAGGCAGACTACTATGTATGTCTCCTGAGATTCATTGCTTATACCAGATCCCTCTCCTACGGCATTGATGAGCTGTTCCTGTCCACCTCTACAGTCTCAGACTCCGAGATGGTGCTGAGGACTGATTGTGCACCTGAGATGCCAGATGCCAAATGCCGGGCAGCTTACCAGCAGCATGGCATTATCCATCAGACCTCTTCTCCCACAGTCCATACGGACAATCCTTATGCGGAGAATGTCACTGGCATCCTGTCCCGCATGATCCGGTCCATCCTTACAGCTTCTGGACTCGACCTCAGCTACTGGCCGCTTGCGGCTAAGCATGGTGCCTTGTTGTGGTCTATTACACCACACAATGAAGTGGTGACTACTCCCATCCACACTATGACAGGTCATCACTTTCAGTACCGTCGTCTCCGTGCATTTGGTGCACACTGCTATGTGGTTATGGACAGTCAGCAGAGGAACAGCAGATAGACAGCCAGGCATCTCATCAAAACTTCAGAACAGATCATGGGCAGGCCGTATGGTTGGTATCTCTATGGGCTCTAATGCCTACAGAATCCTAGATACCTCCGACGGCACAGTACACCTTGTGGGCAAGCCACACTGGATACCTACTTATGAGCACCTGGGCAGATCTATGTCAGCATTCCCAGACACGATGGCAGCTGACAGAGAGCTTGATGCTACCTTTATCAGGCCATCTCCCTTCTCAGAGACACTCGACTGTACCTATGCCCAGATCATCGGGATCAGCTCATACTACTGCACTTCCGACCGACAGTCTTACGGCTGTGTGCTTCTCTCTGCTCCGTCGAGGGACAATACCTGGACTGACGTGGTTCATTATGTCAAGTCCACACCCGACGGTACACACTACAGACACCTGCTGGTGTATGTCGCACACTATAGGAAGACCGTCTCGGTCAATGAGCACTATCCGATCTGGACAGTTGTCAGAGCCCGAGAGAGCCGCAGGCACCCATCATATGGCGCTATCATCATCTCCACCGATAGAGGCAGCAGCACACCTTATGGTGTAATATTTGAGCCTACTCCCGAGTCTACCTATGGTTGGCATATGGACCTTCCTGCTACCCTCGTCAGCTTTCCGTCCACCCATGCCGCCGCCTTCCTTCCCTTCTCCGATGATCCCAGCAGAGATGTCCGCCCCGAGTACATTCCACAGCAGTACACCTCAGCTGACAGTTTCATCAGATCAGGACCCAGAGATTTGGTGGTGCACATGTTCAATATTTCTGCACCCCAGCTCAAACCAGTCCATGGTGTCAAGCAGGCACTTTCCACCCCAGAAGCAGTTCAGTGGCAGGAGGCTATGGATGCCGAAGTGGCTGGTCTGGCCGCCGACAATAAAATGGTCCCGGGGCACCTTCCCTCGGGTACCAGAGGCCTGACCACTCTCTTTGTGTTTTCCAGACCCTTCAAACCAGACCCCTCAGCACCATCTGGCACACGGCAGATCTTCAAAACCAGACTGTGTGCCAATGGTAAGCAGACATACGGCTACCTTCCGTGGGAGACCACCTGTACCACACCTCAGCTTTATGCCTTCAGACTGGCCTTCATCTTCGGCAGCATCTTCAGTCTGAAGATGAGCCACTTCGATGTCTCCCAGGCCTTTATGAATGCTAAGCTGGATGTTCCAGTATGGGTATCATTTCCGGCTGGTTACACCTATCAGGGGTTCGGTGGTGCTTTACTGCACTATGCACTGTATGGCCTTAAGGTGGCTGGTGCTTCCTGGCAGAGACTGGTTAAGGTATTCATGCTCAGCTTTATGTTCGGCGAGGTGACATTCAGGCAGTCCTCTCATGATGACTGCATATATTTCATCTACACTGATTTGGTTAAGGCCATGTGTGTAGTCTATGTGGATGACTTCATTCTGGTCGCCAGTACAGAGCTTGAGGATGCCTTCTGGGCAGCATTCAGAGCCAGGTCTCTGGCTAAGCATCTCGGAGAGGTCACCTCGGTTCTCCAGATGCGGGTCAGGCAGGATCAGATTGGTATCTACCTTTGCCAGTCCAGACAGATCAAGGACTTGGTGGCCAACAACAACATCACAGCTCATTCCTACAGAACTCCTATGGACCCGAAGCTCATCATCAAGAAACCAGCAGATCCAGACCTGTCCCTTGTCCCCATTTACAGATCCATCCTCGGCTCAGTGCTATGGCTGGCCCGTGGCTCACGACCTGACTGCTACTATCCTGTAATCTATCTGGCTCAGTTTGTATCATGCCCTTCTGAGGAGTCCATGAAGGCTCTTATCAGAATTGCGCAGTATATGGACAGCACGGCTCATTACTCTCTGGCATTCTACTATCCCGAGACTCCGGTCAAGGTCATCACCATGTTCTGTTATTCAGATGCTGACCTGGCCAGGGACTTAGAGAATGATGCCCGGTCCTATTCTGGCTCCGTGATATTTCTGGCTGGTATGAGTAGTATAGTACCGACTATAGCGTACCATTTATATAAACAAAATAACTAAATAATAAATACAAGAAATAATTACGTAATAAATTGAGAATAAATTACGTGATTAAATGTGTATACAATAAAAAATAAATAAAAAATCTACGATAAAAACAATAATAATAAATGTAAAATAAAAACAAAATATAAAAGATAAAAATTGTAAGTAAATGAAAAGTAAATTAATTAAGTTCTCAATATATATACATGTTAATTGTACTTAAATCATTTATGGAAGTTTTGATACTTTATAATTTAATACCTTAATACCTACGCCCTATTAACTCTAAAATTTCTTTACAATATTCATTATTCATTTCTTGACTAAACATTGTCATTTGAATAGAACTATCTACATTACAAATTGTTATATTACCATCATCACATATTTTGACTGTTAAATAATTGTAACAATCCTCACCAATTCTATTTTTTCTTGCTATATTTAAAGCAGGAATATGAACACAATTTTCGTCCATATTTTCAAAAAATTCTTTTTGCATACATTTAATTCTATTTTTTAAGAGTTTTTCTTCTTTTATTTTTTTCAATTTTGTATCTTCAAATGACAACTTAATTTCTGAATAGAAAGAGGCATCAAAGTTTCTAAGTTCGATTACAAATTTGCATTCATCTTTATAGCTCCTTCTTATATTTACATCGATATAGTTATATATTTCTTCACCATGATATACTTTTCTCATAAAATTCAAAGCCGGAATTCTTTGACATTCGGAACCACCATCCAAATTTACTTCGTCACACAAATACAACTCCATTACATCTGAGCTAAATTGAAATTTCCAATTTTCTGAACGACATATTGGACATTCTACAACTCCATCACCTGTTTGACCTTTCATTTCATTCGAACACTCATCACATATTGTACCTTCGTTGCAAACTTGGCAAATAAAGTTGAATGTATCATAAGATTTGTGTTCAAAAGACTCAAGACAAATGCAACAATGTTTGTTGTCAATAGTATTCATCTTGCTTTGTTTACACTACTGAGTTACACTCTTTAAGTGGATTTTATTTTTTCGAGGTTTTTTGTCCCCCTGAAAAACCGAAGAAATTTACACAATTAAATTAAAAGGAAATCTTGCAGGTCCTCGATTGTTATTATTTGTTGGTAAATTTGCAATAGGTCGTGATGTCACTTGTGGTGATTGAATATTTGCAGATTTAATTAACTTTTTCTTTTTGGAATATTTTTTACGAGGTTTCGTGCCTTTTTTGGAATGATATTCTTTGGCACATTTTTTTAATGTTTCGTTCCATTCAGCACGAGTCATAAATGTGTATACATTATAATATATATTTTATTTCATCAATTAGATGTTCGAGAGCGTGTTTTAGCCGGTGAAAAATTACGATTAGGACTGATTGGGGTTTTTCTTTGAATGTCTACAATTTGAACATCATTATTATTATTGTCATCTTCCATCAAAGGTAGCAAATTTACAAGTCCGCTTTGCGTTGGAGAATAAGGTTGATTTTGCATATTCGATATGAATAATCGTTTACCTAACGGGGACATTGTAGAATAATGCATAGGATTCATAATAGGTCTTTTTGAAGGTCCAGATTCAACTTGATTTTCAGGTGTTGAAATACCTTTTTCAGGAAATGGAAAAGGAAATGGAGATTCACTTAAATCTTCTTCTATTTTTTCAGGAGATTCACTTAAATCTTCTTCTATTTTTTCAGGAGATTCACTTGAATCAGCAAGCCTTTGTAAATTGTCCGCTCTTGTATATTTTCCCGGAACAAAAACATTGACATCACTTCTTTTTAAATTTCGAATCAAATCAACTGAATTTATCAAAGGACTTTGGGAAATAGAAGTATAGAATTCAACACTATTTTGAGAAGGAGCGGTCATAGCATAATTGTTAGAAGCTAATTTAGAGTATCCATGAAATATTGATTTATTAGATGCAGCATTTCTAAAGCCTAATTCGTTTAGACAATATTGTTTGACAATATCATCAGTCAATATCTTTCTCATATATTTTATAATATTACATATATATTAATTGTTTCGTCTATTTTGTTGTCTATCCGCAGGATGAGGTGGTCTTAAAATTCTTCCATACCGCCTTAATTGATGACGAGCTTTACATTGAATTTTATTTCCAAGCGGACGACCTGAGGGTGCAGGGTCTTTATATCCACAATAAACATTATTATTCAGCCTTCGTTGAGCTTGTGTTTGATTAGCTCTTACCATAACAATATATATAATACAATCGATAAAAATCATCGTAAATCAATTTCCGTTTCATTATCTTCATTATTTTTATTTTGACTTCTTGTCCTTTTAGATATTCGATTAGAAGATGAGACACCTTCTTTCCTAAGAGTTTTTTCTTTTTTATTTTGTTTAGAAACTAATTCAGAAACTGTAGGTTCATCAGTGGATTTCTTATTATTAGAATTGTTACCTTTAATTTCCAATAATTCGCGTGGTTTATACCGACGTGCCAAAGTTTCTTTACCGTCTTCGATAATATAACTCAATCCTTTCATAGATTTTACTTTATATATTTTTGTCGACCATCGTTGAGATTCTTTATCAAACGTTTTAGTTTTAATTTTAATCCTAACTTTATCACCCGGTTTTATATCTATTTTTTCAAGAAGCTTAGTCAATTTATTCCTTTTCAACAAAATATTTCTGATGGTCTTTGTTAGGTTCATATTATCAGGAGTTGATTTATCGATATTTGCAGAATTTTGTGTACTATTATAATTTTTGACAACAGAATCCAAATAATCAATCCAGTTTACGGTGTCTTTACTTTCTTCTATTTTTTTGAATTTCAATTTTAATGTTCTATTAAATCTTTCTACCATACCCATAGTAGTATGGTCTTCAGTTTCATTTAAATAATGCTCAATATTGTTGTCCTTCAATAATTTTTTCATAGACTTATTTGTAAATTCTACACCATTGTCCGTAGTCAATACATTCATTTTTGAATCTTTTATTAACTTTTTAAAAGCAGGAATTATTCCTTCAGCAGAATCAATGTTTTTGTTATTTTTATCTTTAACAGTTTTTGATTTTAATGGATATGCATAGGCCTTTCGTGTATTGATATTAATAGCCGTCAATATAACGGAGTAACCTCTATTTTGTTTTTTGACTTCAGGAATAAATGCTAAATCAGCCTGAACATAATTCTTGTTAGGGTCTTTGCCGTAAATAGGAAATAACTCTTTTCTATTGATTTTCTTTTTTGAGAAAAGGTTTGATTGACTTCAGCTTTTTCTATAGCTTCCTTGACTTGTTTTTGTGTGACTTTATAGCCAAGAGATTTTAATTTGGCCGTGAATGGTGATACAGCACTTAATCCGATTTCTGGGTCTAAATAAAAGTCTTGTATTTGTTTTTCAGTGATTGACTTGCTCATTATTATAAAGGAATATCTTTATGTCCCCAAGGTAAAATATTGAAATTGTCCCACTGAATGTATCCTTTATCATAATTTAATGAAAAGGATTTTGTTTCGCTTCTTGTTTCTATACCAAGAGCTGCATAATGTTTGTTTTCATCAATTTTTCTTGGTTTTCTAAGAACGTCGTATTTTAATTCCACAATTTTTCCGTGATTGTATAAAATGATATCTTTGATTTCTTCATGATTGATACTTTGAGAGTTTTCATAATTTAATGGAAATCCTTTTACCTTAGTCATTGTCGTTCCATTATCAAATTTTAATGAATATGATTTAGGTGCTGTTGCTACAAATTCGATGCATGTTTTATATTTCTTTTTCTTATCATTGTATAGCTCGTCCGTTAATTCTCCTAAGTAATCACCGAGTTGTTCTTTGTATACTTGTCCATTTGTTTCATTTTCGATGTATATCACCGAGTCAATATCATGAGATAGAACTTTACCAAATCCTACATCGTCCATAATGTTGAATACGTGTTTATTTGGTGCATCTTCAATGTATACCACTGAGTCGGTATCGTGATATAAAACTTTGTCGAATCCTACATCGTCCATTAAATTGTACAATTTAATTCTTGCGTGTGCCGTTGTAAATACTCCAATAATTTCGTTGACGGTACAGTTTGTTTCAGAATATTCACTTAATAAATTAAAACCAACTTGGTATTTAACATCACCATTTTTGTTTTTTATTGGCTGAATGAGAACATTGTCATTTCTTGAATCTGATAGAATATCATACACCTCAGCACTATTCATGAATTTGTTTTGTCTTTTATCTGATTTTAAACAATATCTTCCCCACAGATTGTTTAGAAATAATTTTGCAATGGTTCTCAATCCTTCATTTTTATTTATTTTATCTTTTTCTAATAATATACCTTCCTTTTCAAAATATTTTTTGATATACACATCTTTGTCTTTTTCGCTTTGTACCCACTCAGGATAATCGTTTGCCTCTTGTTTTATTTTTAAAAAGTATTAATAAAACTTTCAAAAATAGTATAAGATGTATTTTCCCAGTGGACAATCTGATGTATTTTTTCAATTGTATATCCTTTTTTCAAAGCTAATTTTACTTCTTCGGTGCACCACGTTCCAGTCATTTTTGTCAAAGGAAATGTCAATTTCTCCATTTTAGACTGTCCCAAGGTCCTCAATGGTAATACTGCCATTTCCAAATCATTTGGTGGAATTATGGTGCATTTTATAACTCCAAAGAATTGTTCAATATCAGTGACTCCTTTCAAATCAATTTCTTGATATATTTTTGTAGGATGACCTAATGGAAATTTACAATATTTCAAGACATAAGGATACAAGCTTGTGAAATCTACATACCTAATGGTTTCTCCTTTTTTACATTTATAATACAATCTTTTAGGGTCTGTTCTCCCACCAAATAATGCATCTCTGAACACGATAGGTGTGTTATAACTATTTACGAAATCGATAACATTTTGGTCATTTTTTTGTAATTCTTTAAAATCACTTTCCCACATAATTTCTATGTTGTATCCAAGACTTCGAATTTTTTCCAATCTTTTTTTAGTCTCTTCATACAGTTGATAAAATGTTTTATTTGTTGCATAATTCTTTCTAAACATATTCTTACCATTTGTTTTTGGATTTCCATGCCAATAATCTCCAAGAAATTCATATATAGTATTTGTTTCAGGGTCATAACCATCGACATATTTGTGCCTTTCATTGTTTCCAAAATGGAAATGAGGAATTTTATATTCTTTGATTAAATTATCAATTTTATTTGTATGTTTTACATATTCCAACCAAATGTCACCTACTCTCGATTGTTGTTTCCCTCTAATGACACTATTTAGAATAGCTATGGAATTTTCGGGCATATGTAAATATCTATGAATTGTTTGTGTTAAAGAAGCAATAGTTAAATAGGCTGTTGGGTCAATTTCTTTATTTGTTAAATCCAAAATTAATTCTCTATATCGTAATATTCTATATCGTATCTATATCGTAATATTCGTAATATTCGTAATATTCTTACATCACTTTGACAATAATCTAATATTTCTTTTTGCATATTAAATATATATTTATCGGTTGTCATTTGTTCATGCCACTCCAAAAATTCATTTCGGCTATCCTCTTTCATTTGATTATAACCATAAAATGATATATCGGGAATTTCGCCTACATAATTTTGATTTTCATGAGTATTGAATTTGTGTGGAAAATAGCCCTTCTTTTCGCCTTTCAAATCAAATATTTCTGAGAATTTACTTAATGGATTTGTTAAATGTAGGTAGCTGTCCATTAATGTCACGTTTTGATATTTTAGATACATTATTTTACCACCATTTTGTACCGTTTCGGGAATTTCATCCATTGTTGTCATTATGTATTCTATGATAAGTACATAATCATACTTACTACCATTATGTGCTATAAAAGTAAACCCTTTATGTTTGTTTGAAAATAAAAATTTACAAGCTTCTCCAATATTGTTGTGAATAAATTCCTCTCCATTAGAATATTGTGTCACACTCAGATTCACTTCGTGCTTTGTTTAATTGTATGCTTCAAAATCAAAAAATCCTATTTTACTTTCATCAACAACATCTTTTGGTTTCTTTGGTGTAATGTAACATTGATGCTCTCTCATGTCACAATATAGTTTACAATTTGGACAAAATTCATGTCCACAAATGTGTTCTTGTTCTTTTCTTATATCGTAAACCTTTTTACACTCACCTTTGCACCTATGGAAATGTTGACAAGCTGTCCCTTTTTTGTGTAAATCATAACATTTCTGATTTGGAAATTTTATATTACAATCTTCACAGTGTATGGCTTTCTTCCAATCAATAAATGGTTTTATTCCTTTTTTAGAAAAATCACACAATTTACTTTTACATTTAAAACATCTTGGCCGGTCAGCTATTCCATAAAATGCTTCGATTTTCGTTATTGGTTCGTAGTGTCCAATACTTGAATTTAAATGGTAATATACAAAATTCCATTCAGGTCTGTCGGGTAAACCTTCCTTGGATGGTGGGTACATAATTGTACAACCTAAATCAGTCATTCCATGAATTGTAATATTTCTATTGAATTTTTCTTCAAAGACATGAATGTCATCAAATCCTATACCGTCTTGAGAATCAAATCCTAATTCTTGCATCAAATTTATACCTTCTTTTGTTAAACGATTTTTCTTATTATTGCAAACATTGTTATAAATATTGTATGTTATTTCTTCATTGTCCTTTTTATCTTTGTAATTCATAATAATGCAAGATTTAGCAAAACATTGTTCATCCTTAATTGTAATGCAACTTTTCTTTTGTTTCAATTCTTCCACAGATTTTGGCACCGACAATGGTTGGCCTTTTCCATTTATTTTTTTAAAATTTAAAAGTGAAATCGTAATAAAATTCACAGCCCCTCTATCATTTCCAGACTGAATCATTCCTTCTAATCTTTTATAAAATTCCATTTCATTTTTTGCACTCAAAAATTCTGAAGAACCATCTTGGAAATTTACACCAAATTGAAAGTGTTTTACATCTTCCGAAGCTTGGTCTATTTTTTTATTAATCAAATTCATCCAATATTTTAAAGGTTTACTAATAAATCTATTAAATTTGATTTTCATGCTTACTCCGGAATTTCCACCTCTATCAACAAAATCTTTTGTAACATCTTTATCCGTAAATTGTTCTTCATATTCTTGTCGAGTAAACAAATCAAGGTCTTGTATTTTTTCATTTTTTGTTTCAAAATCTTTAATTTCAGATTGTATTTTTTGTGTTTTATTTTCTTTGGTAAATTCCTTATTTACTTTTTTATTTTCAATTTGATTTAATTTAATCCATTGTTCCTTTGTCAATTGTCTTGAACTTGATGCCCCTAAAATTCCAACCCTGTGGTTTTTAACTTTTTTAAGATTGGTTCTCTTTGATTTAGTCAATGGAGCTTTGCCTTTATCATCTTTATCATCTTTACCATCTTTGTCATTTGACTTTTTAGGTGGCATTATTATTATACAATATATTTCTTATTACGGAATAGTAACGAATTCTTTAGGTGGATTTTGTTACATTTAACCTTTCCAAAATTTTGTTTTGAATTTCCATGTATTTTTCAAAGTCTTCAGGCTTTTCTTTAATTTTATTGGAGAATATTTCAACAATTTTTACTTTATCAATACCATGCTTTTCCATCGTTGAAACACCGACATTTTTATTTATTAAAATTCGGTCTAAGGTTAGATTCTTTTGTAACAATGGTTTGTTGGCTCGATAGTATTTTCCTTTATCCCTTCTATTCATGTCTAAGGGTTTTTTATAGTATACTTTACCATTCTTGGAAGTAACCTTCGTATACTTAGGAGAATGTGTATTAATTTCACTCATTGTTATAATATAGAACTTATAATCTTTAAGCGGATTCTAACACATTTTTATCAATACTCAATTCTTTTAAATTCATTATATCTCTTTCACATTTGATACAAAGACAATCTAATTGTTTACATCTTGAGCGTCTCATATTATATCCTATAGCGTGAATTAAAGCTACAATGATTGTACCAAATTGAAAAACGTCGCAAGTATTAATTTCAAACATTGTATATATATCTTTAACATATATATTTTATCTAATATATATCAATAGAAAACATTAGTAATGATTAGTAAATTATTTTCTTGTGTATTCTAATATGGGTTTTAAAAAGGGTGAAAAAATCACTGATGAGACAACCTTAGAACGATTAAAAGTTGCAAGACTGAAAGCTATGGAAACAAGAAAAAGAAATTCTGAAGCGAAAAAGGATATCAAACTTGCAAAGGAAATAGAAAATAAGAAAGAATTAGAGGCTGCACAAAATAAAATTAAATCATCGATAAAAGAACCTGAAAATACTGAAAAAATAGAAAATAAATCAGAACCCAAAATTATTGACAAGAAATATGTTAGAAAATCAAAAAAGAAGCCTATAATTGTTGTGGAATCTGATACCGAAAGTAGTTCTAGTGACGATGAACATCAACCTCAAGTAATTATTAAAAAAACAAAAAAGAAAGACAAAGTTTCAAAAACCGAAGAAAAGCCAAACGCGGTCCCTCCGACTTATCATGACGTTTTGAATTTAGACCCTCATTTTCATAAGACATTCAAATCCTTGTTTCCGGAATTCTAAATATAAATGTTAATTATTTAATAGAGGTAATATATTTATACATGTTGTCTCTATTCATTTTATTAAAAAAGAAATATGCATAACCGGATACCATTACATCAAAAGCTAAGGCTATAACATCAGCAAATGGAGTATTATCGTCATCTATTGGTTGAACGACAAAACAATGTACTTCATCTCCTTTTTTTGTTGTAAGTGTAAGGTTGTTACTTTCTAAAACTTCAATTTTATTATTTTTACAAAGATTTTTGAATTTTTCATTTCCTTTTTAAAACCATCGTTTTCATCCATTGAACAAATGTCGGGTATGTTATAGTTGTAAAAAAACCCAATCGATTTTTTCATTGTTTCAGGATTTTTTCGTAAACTTCCTTTACGAATACTTGCAATATACGTAGAAAGATGGTTTAAATCAACTTTTTGCATGAGTAATTGTTCTTTGTTCTTTACTTTACGTAATGATGGTCTTTAGGTGGAAAAAAAACTTCATAAATTATGATTAATTTTTCAGGAATTATGAATTCAGAATATCGTTTTCGAAACATCGATGGATGATTATCTTTCTTATGCAAATCAATTAACAAAAATGAGTGAGGTTCATTTGCAGTAGCATAATTATATACATCATGGAAAGTTTTTTCATCGATTTCTCCGGAACATGATTCGAATATTTCTTGTAATTCTTTTTTGTCTTTCATTTTAAATACTCCTAAAGAAGTTGCATTGTTCTTAACGGCTCTTGGACAACCACCAAATTGAGACTTAAAATTCTGAATGCAAATAAAGCATGATACGCCTAACGCCCCACCGGTTTCAAAATCAGCTATATGTCGATGTCTTGTAATAAAATTGAGAAATTTTGGAGTTCGAAACAAATTCGTTGATTGACAATCATCAACAAAAACAGCCAATATAGGACGTTCACCCTTGTATTTGTGAACGGGCTTTTCGAAACCGTCTGATGTCAAAAATTCTAACAATAATTCTGGGTCGATATCATCGATAAAGATATTTCTATTATTTAACTTTTCCATTAACAAATTCCATTTTTTCAAGTCTTCATGATATTTCAAATATGTGTCTCTTTCTTCTTCGGCTTTTTGAATAATATCATTGATAACATTTGCACCATCGTCGGGTTCATACACATCTTCGGAGTCGATATCTAATGATTTCATTAATTTTTTGTTTGAATTAAATGTAGGACTTATTACAAATATTCGATGTAATGACCCTTCTTTTTTCAACATTTTAAGATAATTAGTCACCGCAACTGATTTTCCGCTTCCTCTTTTGCCTATAAAAATTGAATTTTGATGAGCTTTTAACATGTTCGGTCCGGTTTTGATATTGAAAGCACTTCCATTTGGCACATCTATATTCATATCTTTTACCTTTACAATTTTCATTAAAGATATAATATAGTTTGTTTATTATTTTTTTAAAAGAAACTATTCTCCAAAAACAATTTTTGATTGTTTCTTTTGATATTCAAATCTTTGATTAAATCTATTATTAACAACTTTGGAATAACATATGCATTACTTATTCCTATATTGTCTTTGGAATTTGATGATTGTGTGCGTTGAGCGGTATACATGTGTTACCGGAATATCCAAGTACACTAGATATCAGAAAGTCCCGTACTCGTGTGGATAAACTGTATAAGATAAATAAACCCTAAGCTAGATATACCCGGAACGGTCTCGGACGGTCTCGGTGTCTAGCCTACCTGTGACACAGCGTGTGTCACAGTACGAACCTACAGATCAGTCAGTAGTCCAGTGTTGGTCCTAGGAATCTGTCATAGGGGCCTGCACCGGGACTCCCAGTCAGGGCTGCCTATACAGATTTCAGCACACCACCCCAGCACTGTGGGTGGTGACTGGCTAGGAGAGTCAGAAAATGTAAGGCTGTTAAGTGTTAGGGCAGGAGCCAGGGTGACAAGGCCTAACTGCTAATCTAACTGTGCAATTCTGATACACAAATTAGAACCCTCTAGCTAGCACAAGAGCAGAAACTCACAGGCAATTAAGGTCCTGCTAAACTACTGAAAGGCTCTGTGCCAGCAAGTCAAATTGAAGATTTCAAAGGTGTCAAAGCAAAACCATAAACCAGATTGAAGAAGTCTTTGAGGTCACAGGAGTTCTGCACACCACCATGTTGGTGTGCCTCCAGAGTGAGCAAGAAGTCAATCGACAGTACCAAAGTAGTCAGCGGTGGCCTCACGGAAGTCCATCCCATAGTAGGAAGTAAAGTAACCAGCTCCATAATAGTGCCCCGCATCAAGAGGACCGCTCTCATGTAAGGCCATGCCGTAGTAGAATGCCATGTCAATACCCAAATCCGCTTGAGCCAAATCCTGAAATGCTAAAAAGCTCAAAGTGTCAGGAGGCTCGGGCGGCTGAAGCTGTGGCACATCGTCAGGCAATAGGAGACCCTGAGCCGTCATCACCGGATCAAGAAAATCATTCGTAGAGAAAAATGACGGAGCCTCCCAATCGAGATCACCACCAGGCGAAGGCATCTCCGTAGCCGACCGAGCGTCGGGCACGGCCGCCACTCCCATGATCGAGATGCAAAGAACGAGGGAAAGGAGGAAAGGAATGCCCCACGGACCAACCGTGGCAGGGAAGCCCCAGGGCGGCTTCCCACAACCGTAGGTCCTCTGCTCGCCCACGGGTGGCCCGGAAACATGATTGGCCGACGGAGGCGAGCCCCGCGGCTTCAGCCGGAAGCTGCCGTCGGCAAAGTCCTCGTAGTCGTCGGTGTCGTAGCCTGTCAGGTCAGACGGGTGGACAGCGGCGTGATTCACCGTCTGCACGAAGCCTCCGAACTCACCGTGCGTCGCCTCCGTGGTGGTCACCCGCGCCGATTGAACTGGCGCGGGCTGTACATCCTCTACCTGCGAAACAGGCATAGCAGGGGCCGGCACGGCGGATGCCGATGCCGCCGCACCACCTGCCGGAACCTGCCCCTCCGGTGTGATCCCCGCCGCAGCGGCAGGGCCACACACCAGAGCCGATGCATGCTCCTCAACCGCACTCCCAGGAACAAAGGATGCGTGAGTGTAATGTACCTGCTCTTGGGCGGCCTGAACCTCAGAGGTGAGGGCATCAAGCCGCCGCAAGATGTCCTCGTCGTCGGTCCCGCCAGAAGGCGGAGGCGGTACGCTGAATCCGTAGGCCGACACGTCGATGCCGCCAATCCCGCCCGCGGAAAGCACAGCGGGGGGACCATAAGCCGAAGCCGCACGGGCGAAGGCCTCCGGTCCATCATCCGCAGCCTCCTGGAAAACCTGCACAAGTGCCAGGGTGTGAAGACCCTCCGCATCCTCCTCCTCAATAGGAATGCAGAAGGCCGCTGCCGTGGCCGACGAATGCTGGCGCCCACCAAGAGGGCAGTCGCGGTACGCGTGATAGGCGTCCCCTTTGCCCGCCTTGCGGCAACGGTGGCAAAGGGGCTTGGCCTTCATGCTGTCCCTGTCGAACCCCACAGACGGTGCCGGGTGCACACCCACTCGATGGCCTCGTGGATGCTGCTTACCGCGCGGCTGCGGCTGCTGCTGTCGCTGAGCCGCGCCCGCACGATTGCCCTGCACAAGCGCCTTCAAGGCGGCGATTTCGTCGAGAAGGACCGCGTACTCAGAAGACGTGATAAGGGCGGAGGGCTTACCGCTTGCCCCCAGTGTCTGCTTCTCACGCACTGCCGCCCCATCATCCGACTGCGCCCAGGCCTGAAAGATGGCCACGACGAGCGCCTGGAGCGAGCGGAGAGTGACCCCGCTAAGGTCACTCGCAAGCGGGTACCGCACCTTCACCGCCGCGTAGAACACGGGGTCGAGGCGGTTGTAGAGGGACAACTTACGGGTCTCGTCGGTGGGCTGCCAGTCAGGAGCGCGGTTATCCCGCACCAGACGTTGCTCACGAGCCAAGATCGGCTGCGGGTCAACGCCCGCGGGATAACGAAGCGCCGCATGCTCCTGCTGGTGGCTCTCGCGAAGGACTGTCGGCACGCTCCCCTTGATGATGTCGATGAGGGCACGACGTCCATCTCGGTCAGCCGAAGAGTCCGTACCCCGAAGCCAGGTGTCGGCCACAGAGTTGCGCTCCACGACGAGGGCCAAGACGTCATAGAGTAGTCCATTAACCTTCTCGATAACCAAAGAGGTGGGGTCGTCGAGGTCAAAGGGGGCCAAGTCCAGTCCAGCGGACTCAAACTCGGTCCGAAGCTGCACCACCAACTCGGAGAGGCGGTCGGTGTCGTCGGTACCACGATAATGATGTTTCTTGGAACCAAGGATATCCTCGCGGATACCCTTGGCCCAAGCCCGATGTAGTCTCCCCTTGTAGACCACGTCGACCGCAGCGTGTTGGTCAACGAGATGCTTCCGCAACGCGACAGCGGCGTCGGAGTTGCTGGAAGGATTAGGGGGCACCACAGGCGGGGTGCTAGCGGTTGGGGTGTCCCGAACCGCATCTATAAGCCGTATAGAGGCGTCCAAGTCGGAGTCCTTCAATAGGCGTTTACGAGCTCGTGTAGATGTCGCCATTCTTCTGAAAGCCAGAGAAAAGATGATGCGCGGTAGCACGTTTGGGTGTTGTGGCGGAAATGGAGGGATGACGTAACGGCAGAACGTGCGGAGCGGCGAAAAGAGCGAAGGGCACTTGCAAATGTCGGCGTGGTCGAAGGTGTCCGGAGCACCAGCCCAAAATACGTAAACCAGCGTGATCAGGGCAGGTAAAGTAACGCAAATGAACATTGCCAATCCCAAGCAATAGCAACGCGCGGTGCCCATGACTCGAAGCCGCAAAAGACGTCTACCGTAAAATCATGTCCAAATCCTAGTCGCACCCAAACGCGCAAGTGCGCACCACCTCCTCAAGCGGCTGCTTAGCCAATCATGGCCAAGATAGCAAGTGGAATGAAAACGTGGATGGGGCCACGACCTACCGGAATATCCAAGTACACTAGATATCAGAAAGTCCCGTACTCGTGTGGATAAACTGTATAAGATAAATAAACCCTAAGCTAGATATACCCGGAACGGTCTCGGACGGTCTCGGTGTCTAGCCTACCTGTGACACAGCGTGTGTCACAGTACGAACCTACAGATCAGTCAGTAGTCCAGTGTTGGTCCTAGGAATCTGTCATAGGGGCCTGCACCGGGACTCCCAGTCAGGGCTGCCTATACAGATTTCAGCATGTGTTTGCCATATTGTTGTTTAATATCACACGGAGTATATTTGTTACATACTTCTAGATTTAGATGTTCTTTGTTTGTCCATATGTTTGTCATTTTTCTATATTGAAATCCATATTTACAATAACAACATGTGTGTTTGTATATTTCTAAAGGTTTCATAAATTCTCTATGTTGCAACAATCCACCGTCAGCCGGGTTTTCAATATACCAATATGTCGGTTGAAAAAAATCAATAATTTCAAGTGTGCGTTTCACAATAGTGTCCGCTAACACCAAATTTCTTGGTTTGCGTCGGTGTGCTTTGGAATACTCCGTGCACGGTGGACTTGCCCATATTATATCAAATGTTTTTGGGACATATGTGTTTTTATAGTTCCATTGAAGAATATCACATCGTATGGTTGGATTATATTTTTCAAGAATGTCTAATGTTATAATCTCACAACTTGGGTAAATTTTAATTAATGCTTTTGAAAATGATTTTGTTCCGCAAAAAAGTTCTAATATTTTCATATATGTTTATTTTATTCATTTTTAAAAAAAAAGAAACTAGAGTAATGATAAGTTTGCATAACGATGATTGTTTCAACATTTTCCCTAACATACCAAGAAATTCAATAGACCTTTTCATTTGTGATTTACCATATAATCAGACAAATTGTTCTTGGGATAAAATTCCTTTCGATTTAGATAAATTATGGATTGAATTAAAGAAAATAGGTAAAAGACATTCAGCCTACATTTTTACTACTACCACTAAATTTGGACATACCATTATTGAAAGTAATAAGAAGATGTTTCGGTATGATATCGTATATGAAAAAACAATGTCATTAGGCTTTTATCATGCAAATCAAATGCCTTTGAGAAGTCATGAAATGATATATGTATTTTATAAACATTTACCAACATTTAATCCAATAATGCTTGAAGGTCATAAACCTTATATACGACAAGGTCAAGGTCCTCGGACTGAATTATACACTCATTATACCGATAGAACACCAACAATTTGTAACGATGGAAAAAGGTATCCAAGAAGTGTTATTAAATTTTCAAATGGAAACTACAAAAGTAAACATCCTTGTAGTAAACCGTACGATTTATTTGAATGGATAATTAAATCTTACTCAAATCCTTACGATAATGTATTAGATTGTTGTATGGGTATTGGAAATTCAGCTTTGGCATGTAAAAATCTCAAAAGAAACTATATAGGTATTGAAATTGATAAGAAATATATACTTTGAAATAGCAAAAGAAAACATCGAAAATTCAAAGTAAATTTCAGTGCGTATTTTGTTTATATTTCCCTAACAGTCCGTTACAGAATAACAGTAATTTTTAGTGCTAAAGCTTTACCTTTTTTATTTAACAAACCATAAAAAATAAACCTCAACAAAACCCTTAACCCAAACCGAAACCCCAAACCTTCAAAAAAAAAAACTATGCCTCGCAACAAGCAACAAGCAATTGCACGTGAAGAAACTGTTACTCTTGAAGAGGTTGAGGACTTAAACGAACCCATGTTAGACAAAGAAGCGTGTGCACGAATCGCCGTTGAACATACTCATTGCGAACACGCGATTGAGTCTCATCGCACCGGTTTCCGCCCTACACTTTGGCTATGCTGGGAGTGCAGAACTTTAGTATGCTGCGAGTGTCATTGCGAAAACGAATCGGACGAGAAACCATTGCGGCGGTTTAAACTAACCGGTTTCACGGACCCCGCAATGACCCTCTGCGAGCCTTGTGTCTTTTACTTTGACTTCAAAAAGACTCGCTATCCGGACTTGGTTATATTACCTCCTAATAACCCCGAAGATCCGCCTGCTGAAGACGCCCCTGTAATGGCTACAAGCATGCGAAACAAGGCAACCAAGGAAGAGCGGCATGCGGCAAAGTTAGCGAGAAGGAAGTAGGTAGAACAATAATAGCAAAACACTTGCAATGTAATAGCAATGTAATAGTACATATATGTTTTCTTATTGTAAATTGCCTCAACATTGCAAGGCAATTAAGATTGCCGTTTAGCTTGTTCGCTTTGCACTGTGTTCACCCTTCTCTTAATTGAATTTAATTAAACCCTAAATTACCGTATGTAACCAGTGTCGCAGTCTGAAGGACACCCCCTTCTCTTAATAACATATTCATATGAGTTACCGTTGGTGCGCGAAAATGTGTAACCCAGTGTCGCTTAATTACTGAAATTTAATTTATTCATTTCTGTGTAGGATTTAGTCTCCTACATGCTTTCTACACGACCCCCGGGTAACCCCTGCACAACCGCTAAACAACTCCTGGATGACACCCATATGACTTCTGCATGACTCCTGGATGACTCCTGGATGACTCCTGGATGACTCCTAAATAGACGTATGTTTATCTCTATATATTAAATATGAACGGTGTCGGGTGACATTAAGGGTCAAGCGGGGGTCATCCAGGAGTCACACAGGAGTCATACGGGTGTCATCCAGGAGTCACTCAGGAGTCATACGGGTGTCATCCAGGAGTCACTCAGGACACGTTTAGGATACAAGGAGGCGACGTGAAGAAGAAGTTTAGTAGACGTCCAGACTTCAAGCGAAATTTCAGAAGACCTGCTGTTTTCAAGAAGTAAGTATGGAAACGCCAACTTCCTATGTCATTGACATACCTGTTAAAACTAATGTGACTATACCATACGACGTGGCGTCCAGAGTCCCGCCATCTAAGCCTGCTAGTATTTGCAAAAAGAATAATGGCGTGCCATGTCCCGCAATCAACGAAGAGCTTTTCTTTTCTTCGAACGGGAATTTACCGTTCATCAAGTATATGTGTGGGAAGGAGAGTCTGAATGGGGCTTGCACTCGAGGAAAACAAACCCATTTTATGCAACTCCACAAGTACAGTTCGCTTGATCAAGTGCACTCATATCTACTTGATCTTGTTGAGAACAGGGACAACCCACACCAGCAGAGAGAGATTGCGATTGGTTTTTGCCAGAGTCACTTTACCAATTTTACAAAAATTCAAAGTCAGAAAAAACAACGTTCACAGCAGTCAAGTGTATCTCGTTTGGGAAACGCAATTACAGACGCTGCAAACAACGAACAAGAAACTCAGCGACAGTTCGAACTCCTACAACTGCAGTTTGCACAACAGATACAAATTGGTTCAGCGGCCATTGCTAGCTCACAAACCCGCTCACTTTTTGGGTCGCTTGTGACCTCGACAGTTTCGACGAATCAAGCGTTGTCGCCTGCTGAAACGTCAAGTCAACCAACAGAATATCCCCCACGTCGTGCAACCTTGTCCGATGACACTGCCGGTTTCAGTTATTCTGACGACGAAACCGATGCCGAAGTCGAGAAGTGTCTCAAAGAGGCTGAAGAAACTTTGGGGGCTTGAGTTTGTTTCGCAGTGCCACCCCGACTTGAGGAGCGGGTTGAGAACTTAGAAAACGAATATATGGACGAAGACGCGGTGTGGGGGGTGCTGAAAGGTTATGTTAACCACGCATGGGACACCCATGGTGCTGATTGGGTTGACAAAGTTATTGGAAAAGTAAATAAGTTGGAGGAAACAGTGGCAGCACTCGAGATTGCTTTTCAAAAAAACGCTGCCAAAATGGAGCCTGCAACCCAAAGCGATGTCCGAACAAGCTTTGAGAAAATCGCAGCTAAGATGGCAAAAACAGATCGCAATGTTGACAGGTTGCAGGATTCTGTCACTCAGACTGTCTCAATTATCAACAACGGTCAAGAGAAACTTACCTCTTTTGAGAAAAGTTTGAAGCTGCAAAATCGGGCTATAGATATGTTACCAAAAGTTCTACAGTCACGGATATTTTGCACAGACTTCATAAGTTGGAAGAGAAGTCGGAATCGCACTCACAGACTGAACAGGAGTTAGGCCGTTTGAAAGGTAAGAACGAGATACTCGAAAGAGAGTTAAAATTGGCCGAACAAAACAACAAACTACTCTGCAGTCAGCTAGACAGTGAGCAAAACAAAGTTTAAGTTTTGAAGCCTGCCATTGTTAGCAGCAACAGATATATTTGTGTTTTTACAAGAATAAAGAGTTTTATTTTTTAACTGCTGCATCCCTGTTTTAATTCCTGCTTTCATTGCGTGTCCTCCCTGTTTCAATCCCTGCTTCAATTGCCCTATTATTTGAGTGCGTCCCGGTGTCCATATGTATGTTTGACTTGTTGTAAAATTGCTGAAGTAAACCTTAACAAATATTATATTACCAAATGTCAATATTTGCATACTTAATAACAACAATAAATACTATGATATAATTACTTGGTATCACCATAACAACTTATCAGCATAGTAACTATTTGTACCTATCTTATTTCTGAATTTATTGTGTCTTAACTTGAATAATTTCCTCCTTTGGTTAGCATATTTAATACCTTTTGACTTAATATAAGATGGATAATCCATCATACCTCTTGCTCCAATACTTACTATTTTCTTATGATTTGTCTTATCAAACACATCAATCTTCTTATCTTTATTTGTTGATATCTTGACATATACATTTAATTTGTTTGCTTTATCTTTAGTGTATTGAGATATTGAATACTTACAAGTCATTTATATAGTCTATGTTATTATATTAGTATGCAAGGGTCTTTGTGCTCACCATTGAATAATTTCTGCAACAATAAAGTGTTAAATTCATCGAACAAGATACTTAATTTTCAAAATAACAATAATATTTATTCAGTTTCAGATTTGAATAAAAGGTTTGAGTCAAATGAAAGTGAAAAGAAACGATATAGAGTTCAAATGAATAGCTTGTTCAAACAATTAGGTGACTTACAACCGTCACAAATTCAACAATCATTTTCAAATAGTCTTAGGGAAAAAGCATATCATGTCGGAATATCTTCTTATCTCGGTTCAAGAAATTATCAATCTGATTTGTTATTTCCGGGCGGTTATGAGCATAACACCTATGTGACCGCTCAAAGACAATTGAATAAAGATATTCTCAACAATCGATTCAATATCGACCCGGAGCTTTCAAATTATGACGCCGTAGTACTCAATAATGGAAATAATCAAATACATATTGCATATCACGGTGCGTCGTCAAATCCATCCTACTTAAATGAAGATAAAGCGGACATATTTTCGGTGATTAAAGGTGAACATGAAACACGAGATTCATTTTTAAGAGCTGAAAAGGTATATTTAGACACATTGAAAAAGTATCCTAATCATGACATTGAATTGTTAGGGACAAGCCTTGGCGGTGCGAAATCCATTCATGTCGGTGAGAAATTCAATGTGAAATCGACGACGTTCAATCCATTTCTATCACATATACATACTCCTAAAGTCAATGGAAATGCACCGCAAAATATTCATCGAGTTGTAACTGATTGGGCCACTGCGGGAGCTTTGAAAATACCATCAAATTCAAATAGAAAGTTGTTTCATTACTTCGAAAACAAGAACCCTTATGATTTATTCAAAGCACCGTATCAATATATCACTTCGCCGCATAATCTCAAACAGTTCTTTCAAATGCCAAAGAATAACAAAGTTAACCCCTTAGCTGCCAGCTGATGGACATGTCCATCAAACACTCAAAACTGATTTTCTCGGCGACAAATAACTCAAATTCACTTTTGAAGACAGTTTTGAAAAGCTCTTATCGAGCCGCATGCAGCCATGCACTTGGGAGCAACCATGTTGCGACGATGCTCTAAATATTTCCCCAGACGCACTCTATTTTAGCTTGACCATAATGAGTCACGTCTAGGGCACATGTGTCATAGTGTTACAAACCCCTAATAATATAAGTAGCCCTAACCGCATGTTGAGCACTTGGTAAGATTATGCCTGGAGGTATAGGGTCAATACTAGGGCTTACATTGTTAACGATGTGCACATCCATCAACATTCTTCGGTTGACAATCACGTCATCGGTATCAAGTGTCATGTATTTCTAACGTTTGCATGTGATTCGCCTTGAGAAGACCTTCCCGACACTATTTTCAAAAGTAGAGGCAGGACCTTTATGCCAAAGTTATTGTAAATAAACAAAAAATTTCACAACCCCGAAATTCCTCCGGCAGCTAAGGGGTTAATAAGGTCAATTTATTGAAATCTACATTTAATACTATAGGGACCGGACTTGATGTGTTGATGTTCGGAAATGCTTTGAATGACGCAAGAAATCTTTCTTCAAAAAATGTGGGAAGTGATGAATTTAACAATCGAATTTCAGAAGATTTAAATCCATTAGGACTGTTAGGAGTGAATTTCGATATCGACAAAAATTACTTGCATGACGACGCACCCTTAGAAGCAAGATTATTGGCTGATTATATATCAAACAAAGGTTCTCAAAGAATGACATCATTTGATAGAAGTATAGATAAATCACAATCAAATAAGTATACATCCATTAATGAAAATATGATTAAAGATGAAAATAATAATCTTTTGGTAAATTATGGAACGTGAACACTTAATCAAAAATGCTCAGATTTTGTACCCTGATTTATCCACATTTCATATTGAATTGATTGTTGATGATTATATCAAAAGACCAAAACTATATGACGATATGTATAATGGAAACATTGAATTACCTTTACCATTGAATAGAGATTCAAAGGAATATATTGAAATGAATAAAAACTATATTGATATTATAAATAGAGATAGTCATGAGTGTAATATCTGAACGTACACTTTATTTATCAAGTGAAGACCTTTCATCATTTGGTGATTCCAGAATTATCAATATCAATATACCAACACAATTAACAAACTATAAAAATACAAACAAATTGAAAATAATTGTAAACAGTTTTTCGGCTGCAAAGACTTGGTATACCATCAATGAATATAACGGAATTTTCTATATAGCTGATACAACTTCTGATGATTTGTATGAATGTAGAATACCTTATGGAAATTATACAGATTTAGATGATTTAAAATCGATTTTAGAAACAATTATCTTGGATGTTCTTATTTTAAATTTTCAGTTTGCAAAACCTGCGGATAGCGTTGATGTTACTTACGATGCAATTTCAGGACGTTTTACGATTACACTTAGTAAACCTGCTCCCAATATTAAATTTGTTGCATTTTCAATAACTGGTGATTTTCAAGCAGTGCCTGGAAGTCCATTAGATGATGCATTAAATGATATCTTTAATTCACCAGGAAAGTATAACGATGTTGACCAAATAATAGGGGGAGAAACAAACAAATCAGTTGCTGGTCTTACAAACATTTCACAGATTAAAGACTTGTTCGATATCGAAACCGTAGATGAAGTATTTATTTCCAAATTTCCTGGTAATTTACAAACAAACGATGCTATTTATCTTAGAATATCAACGTTGCCCACAAATAATTTACAAAGCACAAATCTTTCAAATAATTTTAAAGAAAATCAAATCGTTAGTAGTGACATTTTAGGAAAAGTATTGTTACCGTCAGATTTAACTAATCAATTTATCACTTATTTAGATTACGATGAAAACTTTTCTATAGATGTGCAAGCTTCTCAATTTTCTCAATTAAGAATTTCAATTACCGACAATAAATCCAGACTAATTCCTACAGCCGTTTCCCGAAATGGAAATGAACAATCTATAAACTATGCATTATCTTTGAAATTAAAAGAATATGTGAATTAAAATTATATTATATATATTATAGAAAAATGTCTTTACCATATAGTCTTGCATTTGGACTTCAAAAACTAAGTGGATATAGTACTCAGTATTTTCGTCTTGAAACGACAAACTTGACCGAAGTAAATCCTTACGGTGTTATAACTTTGAATCTTCCAGTTAATGTTTTGTGTAATCTGAAAAGTTTAAGTATGCATTGTAAAGGTCGTGCTAATAAAACATCTATAGTTTGTGAGGACGCTGCAAACCAACCTGATTCAGTTATCACAACTTTGCCAAATGGAATCGAAAAATTGATTTCTCGTGTAGAAATTTACAGCGGTGGAATAGCTATTTCGAGTGGCATGAGTCAGTATTCAACGGTATCAACGGTTTTGGACAATCTTAAAACTACGTTAAACAAAGAGGTATCTTACCAACGTGTTTTGAAAAATCAAGAAATAAATGTTAATACCGATAGTTATTATCAAGAAGAAAGACCCTACATTCTGAACAATTTCCTACAATTTATAGGGGAATCTTCACCTGATTATTTGGATACGGCGTTACTACCACGTATTCAAATTCGTTTCTATATGCATGGACCGGAGGTGTTGGGTGCATATCAAAAATCATTAGGGGCCGGTGTTGCATTTACCGGAACAGCGGAAGAAGAACTTGCTAAAAGTGCGACATGGAAATTGACTGATTTGCATTTTACAATTGAAACAATTACATTTTCAAATGGTGTTTACGATAGTGCTGTCGAAAGAAAACTAAAAGAAGATTCTTACATTGAGATGCCTTTCACTAATTATTCTACCTTTCAAGATAATCAAACGGAAATGACTAAATCGAATCGATTCTCTTTGTCGGCACAATCTTTGGATATGTTATACGCTGTTCAAAGGCCTCCAAGTTACAGTTATATCAATAAAGGTTTGCATAAAATTGATAATAAAATAGGTGCTACTTTCGTTCCAAGTTATTTCCGGTTTTATGCGGGAGATATTCAATCTTGGCAGTATAATGTCAACTCAATTTATTATCCAAATTATCGTGCCACCGCTCTCGATGCTTTTAACTTGGTCACTATTGGTAAAGCTGATAATTATTCCGACGATTCAGGTTGTAAAGTTAATTCTTTAGAAAATTGGTACAATTCTTATTGGACTGCTATGCTTCGATTAAATATGCCTATGCCAGGTATGGGACCCCGAAATTGTTCAGGAATTGATACCCGGGGTTTGAATTCTTCATTCTTTCTTCAAACTCAAAAATCATCAACCGCAGACCCACTTCAAACACCTTTGACGAATAACGAAACATTTATTATTGCACAATGTACAAGTATCATTCGTATTGGTATGGGAAGAATGATTGAAGTGGTTGTATAAAAACTAATTTAATTGTAATTATATATAATTATGGCTGAACAAGCGGGACAAATTTTTGCTTCAAACTTAGGAAATAAACCATTAGGAAAAGTCGATGTTAAATTACCAAATATGATGTTAACTTCAGGCTTTCGAAGTTCTTCGATGATGATTGTTCCATGTAAAACAATACAAGATTTGCGACCACCGGCAAGAGTTTCTAATGTGGACCCTATGTCAGGTTTCAAATCGTATACATTAGGACACGGTGATAAAATTACAAAACAAAATGCTATGTTTTCATTTCCCAATATTCATCCATTAAACAATAAACTGGCACCTTTGGCTCCGACATTCTTTGTAAAATAAAATTAAATTATAGGATATAGTATATAATGTCTTCATTCGGAAATGATTTTGTTTTAGATAAGAATGTCAAAGTTAATAATGGTGTGTTTATTGGTGCCAAAGATAAAACAACAGTAACAACTTTACAAATGGTTGGAGCAAATATCATGATGGATATCGATGGTTCTCAAAGCAAAGACCCTGGTGTTGTTTATCTAAATATGGCTGCATTAACTGATAAATGCAAAGTTCGTATGGCTGGATTACCTGTTATAACCGGTGCCGCAAACACACCGCCAAATAATAATATTGTCCCCGTCAATGGATTGTATGGGTATAGAAGTGCGGGTGGTGGTGCACCAGCTCAGATTTTTATGAAAATGGCATCAATTCCTCCTTAATCATAAAATAATAAATAAATGTATAATATATAATGTCTTCATTCGGAAATAACATAGTTGCAAGTACATTTAATGGAAATCAAACTCCATCTACAAATATTCCTGACCCTTTAACAATTAATCAACTCAATGTAAATCAAATAGGTGATAATTCAAACCCTTGTCAAACAATTCATATGGCTTCAGATTTTTTATATCAAAATGATATTGATTTTATTGATAATTCTGATGTAAATAATCAAAGAGAATTCATGAAATTACAAACTGATGGTGATTTAAATTTGGTGAATAATGTCAATTTTAATGATTTCATTTTGAACAATCCTATAAGTAAAGCAAAATTCTCTATAGGTTTGGATGAACTTGATAGTTCTTTTGAAATTAAATCTTTAGACCCTGTTCCTCAAACAAGATTGAAAATAGGAGACAATGGTATCAATGAATGGTCCTTTATGCAAACCACATTGAATGTAGAACCACTTGGAGCAGGTGTACTTTTAAATGATGGACCTTTAATTTTAAACACCGGTGATATTACTTTGAATTCTGGAAAATTTATTGGTGACGGTTCTTTGCTTCAAAACCTTCCTTCCGGGGCTAACCAAAATTTACAATCTGTTACCGACCAAGGAAGTACAACTACCACAAATGATATTTCTTTTACGGGAACCGGAAAACTTATAATAAATCAAGAAGAATGTGATGGAAATTTATTTAGAATTAAAGCGGGCACAGCGGGTAACGGGTTGGTCTCTTTTGGCGAATCGACTCAAAATGATGGTTTCCCAAATGCAAACCGTTCGGTTTTGATAGGCAGAAATAGTGGGGCTTTTAATTGTTTGAACGATTCAATATGCATAGGCAGCGGGGCCGGCAACAATCAATGTAATGCTTTCGTCGTAAACGTTGGGGACGACGCAGGGCAAAGCTTTGCTTCCGAGAATTCAGTAAATATCGGAAAATTTGCAGGGGAATATTTGGCTGGCGAGAATTGTATTAATATTGGTGCTTTGAGCGGTCAAAATTCTTCACAAAGTGCGACGGCTTTGGATAATACAATAATTTTGAACGCAAGCGGTCTTGAACTTAATGCTGGGGTAAATAATTCTTGTTATATTAGACCTATCCGAGCAAGTCCTGATGTTAGCTCTGAAAGTTTACAATTATATTATGATTCTGCATCAAATGAAGTTAGAACCGGTGCAATAAATTCTGGAAGTATTGGTTCATTAAGTCAAGTTTTGGCTGTCGGTAATTCTGGAAATAACATTAATTTAAGCGGTGATTTGGATTGTAGTGCTATACGACTTGTAAGTAGCATAGACTGGGCATATACAACGCCAACATCATCATTGACGACCTCAGGAATTCCTTTGACAGGTTTGACAAATGCATATACGGCAACATTACCCACAAGTCCGGTTCCTCATACAGGTGATGTATTTACTTTTAAAAATAATACCGGAGCTACAATAAATGCTGGAGATATTGTTCAATTTTCTGATGATTTTTCAGATGTAAATGGTGTAAAAATATATGCAGCTTCGGCAAGTCAATCTAATCAAAATTGTATGCCTATTGGAGTTTGTGTTCAAAATGCAACAACCGGAAATTCTTGTTTCGTTTGTACAAAAGGTTTCACAACTTGCAAAGCTATTGATGGAAGTTATGTTAAAGGTCAAATGTTAGGTTGTGCTCCGGGAGGTTCAGTTAATGCTTCACAAATCACTACAAATAATGTTGGAATTATCGGTGTGTGTATGGAAAGTAAAGTTGTAACAACTCCGGGTTCAGGATTATTGGTTTGGATTAAACCTGATTTTAAATTGTAATATTATAATATATTATATGTCTTCTTTTGGAAATGATATTGTTTGTAAAAATATACAATGTAATACGGTAAATGGTCAAACATACAATCCTGTACAAACTTCTAAATGGACCGAGACAAATAATGTTTTGGAACCGGCAACTATTGGTGCAAGTGTAAAAGTCAATAGTGATATATTATTTCAAAATGCATTAGGATTACTTGGTGATTCTGCCGTAGATGTAAACATTTTATTAAATACTAAAGGCAACGGGGAAGGAAGTATTACATTACAAAGCGGAGATGCTACAACTAATAAAAATGATGTTATTGTTAGTGGCGAAACTTTGCAAGTAAATACAACTTCCGGTTTGTTAGTAAATGGAAATGCAAGGATAAATGGTGAAATAAACAATACTGCAAAGGACAAAACTAATATTGATTTATTTGGAACAAAAGTATCCGGTAATTCATTTATTGGTTTGAATACCACAAACGTGGACATACTAAATGCTGAAACTATATATTTTATAAATTTTCAAAAAAAAACCTGATGGTAGTGCACCTCAATTTTTCAGAATTAATATGAAAGGTGATATAATAGGTTGCAATGATATTATGGATTGTAATGATATAGGTTGTAAAGATATAGAATGTAGTTCTGTTCAAATTGAAAACAAAATAGATTATTCCAAATGTAAAAAAGGATTGATTCAAGTTGGTCAAGGAATAAGAATATTAAAATTTGATACATCGTTTATTAATTATTTCAATTTTACATTAAGTCCAACTGACCCTAATGTAAGTGATGATGATGCTGTTTTTACAAAATTCAAAGTTCAACACAGTGATGCAAATATTAATAATGTTATAGGTACCGAATATATTGTAAGACTTTCAAGTTTCAATGTAACGGGAACTGATTTTAATATTTTTGCCACTGTTAATGTTCTTGCACCAAATAATTTAGAATTGTATATGACGTCCGGGAATGGTAAAGTATTAACGAGTGGTTTACAATTGAGATTTTTAATGGAACTAATTCCTATTGATTTTTCTTGATAAATTTCTTCGGTTTTTTCAGGGACAAAAAACCTCAAAAAATAAAATCCACTTAACCCCTAAACTGCGGAGGGAATTTTTTACCAAAAACGATTATTTTGCAAATTCACTTTTATCATCGTGCATCTCGACGTGTCACGTGTGCACAATAGCATTTACCATTCGATACCCATACACAAACATTTTGGGCCATCACACACACGTAATTTCGGAATATATATCGATATATCGAGAATATACAAGCAAAAATATCGGGTTTTTGGAGATCATGTTTCCGGGAAATGCTCTCTCACGACCACAACTTCGAGTGTTGGATTTGCCCACGTCCATCAAACTACGAGGTTTATGCATGGTTTCAGATATACAACGAGTTTGGGGGGTAAATGTCACTTATATATCAAAATACGTAGCAATATAGGTGAAAAAAGCACCAAAAAACAAGAAAAAACATTAGATTTTCAATGTTTTCCATACTTAAGACCAGATTTGGTGTTTTTTGGGGAAAAGCTGTGTAGAAAGTCGGTGTATGCTCCACGCGAGATGCGTTGCGGTTTGATATGACAATATACAATAAAACATTTCACACACGTGGCCAATAAAGCATGTAGCCCGATTTTACGCGTTTTAAAAGCGATTTCTTCGATTTCACATCACACGAGAATGGCAAACTTTGAGGTTTCACGGACGCGAGAAATGCTTCTAAGTGAGATATATATCATTGATATATGGGTAAAGTAAGTCGATACATTTTAGGAATACATGTTCAGGTAGACGTATATAACTTAGGTGAGTGATTCCGACCACTGTCCTTGACACAAGTGGCCGAGGAATGAATTTAAAAGTAAGTCCGTTGATGAGCTAGCTCATCACATAGCAGTTTAGGGGTTAAAGAGTGTAACTCAGTAGGGTAAACAAGCAACCATGAATACATTAGACTTACATTGTTGGATTGAACGTAAGGATGGTTCTATTTATGACCCAACTCCGATAATGAATGAAGATTTTATTTTTATGTTTCGTAATATAAGTGACAAAACAAGATATTATGAAAAATATGAAGGTGATGAATTAAAAGATGCTTGCATCAATGTTTTTGATGTTATCAAAAAATTTGAAAAAGATAATGAAAAAAATGGAATTAGTACAAGAACTCAAGTAAAAAAGAACAAATATTCTTTACCGAGCTTATGTTTCTTGAATGCTTATTATTGGGTACAAGACCATAAAGGTGAAGGTAAAATGAAAATAGGAAAAATGGGTTGGAAAACAAATGAAGGAAACATATGGTGGGAATTTGGATAAATGATTTAAGAACAATTAACATGTATATATATTGAGAACTTAATTAATTTACTTTTCATTTACTTACAATTTTTATCTTTTATATTTTGTTTTTATTTTACATTTATTATTATTATTTTTATTGTAGATTTTTTATTTATTTTTTATTGTATACACATTTAATCACGTAATTTATTCTCAATTTATTACGTAATTATTTCTTGTATTTATTATTTAGTTATTTTGTTTATATAAATGGTACGCTATAGTCGGTACTATACTACTGGTATGATCCTGCAGTGGCATTCAGGGAGGCAGACCATCACTGAGGTCTCCTCCACAGGGTCAGAGTATGTTGCAGCCAGTACGGCAGCCCAGCGGTTGGTATCACTGATGTTCATGCTCACTGAGATATTTGGCTCTATTACTCACCGTATTGATACCCAGCAGCCCCTTGATTCCGATCTTGACCATGCTATTCAGTACCTTGACAGAGCAGCCACAGATATTCACTTTGACATGCCTTCCCTCCAGACATCCTCAGTGCTCAGGCGTCTGCTTGAGAAACAAAACAAGCCAGTAGACGGTCTGACCTCAGTTCGCCCAAACTCTCCTACAATTCCTGATGAACTCAGTACAGATGAAATCACTCCCCTCAGATTCCAGAACAACCGAAACAGAGAATATATCAGTACAGCTTCAGCTCAGCCCCGCCTGGAGTTACCTATTCCCCTGCTGCTGGATAATGATGCATGCAGATCTATTGTCGAGCATCACCTCCTCTCCGAGAAGGTGAAGCATGTGATTATCAGATTTCATGTTCTCCGAGACTTTGTCAGATTGAACTGGATTCGGTGTGCCAGAGTCCCATCACCTCGGAACCTGGCAGACCCTTACACCAAACCAGTTCCTCCAGTCAAGGACATGCAGCCCTACTTCATCCAGATGTTCCAGCAATACATGGCCATGGGCAAGGCTCAGGTTGCAGTTATTCAGAAATGATTTACTGGTACTCAGAAAGCAGCAGCATGACCTGACTGTGAGTACCTTGTTTTCCTGTTTTCCTGTTTTGGGTTGTTTGTGTAGCTGACTGTGCTTTGCAGGTACTGGCCTATATTCAAAGTTACTTATGGCTGGTTACTTTATGTTAGTTACTGTTTCCTTAGAATCTGAATCACTGTACTAGATAGAAAATGATATGGCACTCATTGATACATTTGTGTATATGGACATTGATATTCCGAGCTCACTCTATGATATTAGCTGCACTGCATTAGTCACAGTATCACTACAGTGTCTGTTCCGACCGTGAGAGCCACCGCTGCTGTCAGTCATGATCTCTTTCTTCATTCTCCCTCTGCAGTAAGTCTTTCCGGTGACGGGCGGATCTGGACCTGCTTCGGCACTTCTTATCCTAACCCTGACGAAGCACCCCGGATAGCTTGCAGCCACGGTGTGTGGACCTCCAGAGACATGACACATCACTATTCCCCCGACAGCAGGGTGGCACCAGGAACAGATTACTGACCGTGTCAGGACGTTGGGTCTACGGACCAGCTTTTCGGGGTTTTCAGCCCTGACACGGTGTGACTGCAGTTCCACCATTTCCATCATCTTTCTGGATTTTGGTTCTGGCACTGGATTAGTGGCATGTATCTTGGTTTGATTGGTTATTGGTCTGACCACCTCACTCGAGGTGGTGTGCTGGAGTTGACATTCAGTCCGAGCTCAGTCATCAGAGTTGTCATCACCGACCCGTCATGACCGCAGTCATCACCGACTCGACCTGACCGCTGTCATCACCGATACGGCTCGACACCTCTGACTACTTCACTGACCTGATTGTCATCTCCTCTGATCGAGTTCGGTTGTCACATGAGACAGAGCACACTAGCTCATTTCGCATCACACTCAGCATACTAGAACTATATATATTATATCTTCTGTATGTTGAGAGAGATTCTGAGTGCGAAACCCTGAGCGTTGCAGTGCTTCCTGTTTGACCTGTCTGTTTTCTGACTGGGTCTTCTCGCACATTGTAAGTTTTTGCAAATGAGGTCATCGCTAACAATCGATGTACTTCCAAGCGAAAAGGCTGACATCTATAATTATTATAATATATAGAGAATATAATATATGCATTCATCAAACCATATTAGGAATTTGCTCCATTTCTCGTGTTCGAGGTATATTTGCTTGTTGCCGTTGCGAATTTTTTGCAGGTATTGGCGTTTTTGACGAATCCACAAATTTGACGCCGTGTACATAAATTACGTTATCGTCAAATTCATCTTTACGAATTCCTTGCTTTTGGTAATCATAATTTGAATGCCAATGTCTATCTTCAAATGCTCGTTGCCTCTTTTTGTCTTTGTTGCGTGGAATGTAAAACAACCAATTTGCAAAACCTTGAAGCTCATCGGGCGCATTCTTCGATGTATACCTAAAATCTGGGTCTATATTTGCTAAGATATCGGGATTCAAATCTTCCGAGACACGATTTGCATAATCTTGCGGACCTTCATCTTCTTTGGCTGAATAGTAGGCATCATACACCGCTAATCCATAAAGACCCGCATCTAAGGATTTTGATGCGATTCTTGCCAAGCCGAGGCGAGCTCTTAACGGCGATACCCTTTCCGATTCTATGTTTTTGGGAGTATAGAATTGGTTGATATCGTGTAGTTCGCTTATTTCACTTTCCGTGCTTGGTTTAGGTAAGACATATTTGACATCATATGTAGCATCCTTGTGCTTTAAACGTCTTGCGCCCATTGATACCAAGTCACCTTCGACGCCGTATATGTTATGAATTCTATCATTTGGAACGTTACCCACAGGTTTTTGAAATGGGTTTATTGCGGGATTGAATAAATGAGCCTCTTTTATTCTAGATTCTTTAGATGCATACTTTTCCATTAGATAATTTTGTACACCGCCGCCTAAGCTATGCCCCGTTAACGCCACATTGCTAGTTGGATATGCATTTAATACATCTATTAAACGACTCTCAGTTTGCGTATATCTACCCGTTTCTCGTTGTTTTCCGATAAGAGTTTTTAGATTCACATCGAACCAATCCTCGTATGCTAACGGGATACGTTGTGGGTCACTGATTAAGACATCGGCATCTTTTAAACCCGACACATCACTTCCTCGTTGTGCAATAATAACTTCATCTCTTAACTTGTGTTTAAAAACAATTGCATTTCTATCCGACAAGTCTTTATCCAAGTCGTAACTCGGCAAATCCAACATTGCATTTTGAAAACGTTGTGGGCTTTCCTTCTTAAATGCATATGCATACGAAAGCTCACTCGCTCTAGCCATCTGAGCCATCCTCTCGTCATCTTTAGTGATAGTGTTTTTGCCTATTATACGTTGACCTAACGAGGTTTCTTTTGTCATTTCTTCAAGCAATTTGCCGTATTTTGTTTTTAGAAATCGATTATGAGCTTTATCTACTTTACTCAAACGTGTCGAGGTTGTCGGCTTTAAGGTATCTATGTCATATTTTGGCTTATTAGTGATTCCGGGCTTGGTTAGAACATTTTTGCCTTTGTTTTTGATAACGAGGGTTTTGGGTTTTTGATTTGTAACTTCATCATTTGTTGCCGTTCTTTTCGGTTTGGACACAAATGTGTTGTCTAATGTTCTATAGTTGAAAGCACCAAATGGTTTTTGGCATTTATTTTGGTCGGGATTTTCAAAACAACTTGTCATTATTATATACTTTCAATATATATATATATATTTAGGGAGTTTTAAAAGTATACACCGACGAATTTCCGGAAGGACCTGTGGACGATGATGGATAACCGCCGCTTGGAGGAGTAAATGTGGATACCGAAGGATAGTTAACGGCGCCACTACTCATTGGTTTCATTTGATAACGTCTCTCGGGCATCGCTCTATTTAACATCGCTTCCGATTTTAGAAACTCGGTAAATTGGATGTCGTCCGCAAATGTCGAAGTTTCGGGGAGAGCGTATGCCGAGACAATTGGGTGTCGTAGACGAATGTGACCTTGTGTTAAATGGTCCGTGTGACGAGATGCAAATGAATACAATTTATTCATTTGCTGTTCATCGTTTAACGAGTTGCCCCGTTTATCTCTCATCGTCGGAATGGCTGTGGTTGACTTTGCTTGTCGAGTTTTGGTGGGTGTAATAAAGGTCGCACCATCAGATTCATTTCGGAGAAATGACTTAAACTCGTCCATCAAGTTGTGCCGATTGAGCCAACTTATTCCTTCCGATGGTGAAGTTATTGTTTTTGAAATGACTTTTAAATTTTCGATTTCCGCTTTGGAAGCGTGGTGGGCCCAATTTCGCGCAGTGGAAGCGTGGTGGGCCCATAACCTGCGAGAACAGGTGTTCCGCTCGGTGAAAACAAACTGGCTAAGCTCCATAAACAGTCCGGCCGAGTGCTTTTATCATGCATCTCGGAAACCCGGATAATACGAAATAATGACTGACAGTACGGTACTACTGTACTGGCATCCTAGCTACTAGCGGAGTCACGGTTCCGATCAGAGACAGGTCAGGCTAGGGGCTATCAGAGCCCATAATAATAACCCTGAACCTAAAGTCCAGCAACTTTTGAATTCTTCAAATAATGCTCGCCTCTCAATTGGCGTCATATTGTCAATCTTATTTAACACAAAATGTTTATTGTTTTCTAATAGCGGGTTGAACTTGGGTTCGGTGTAATCTATAATCGGTTTGCCGTTGATTAGTATTCCGTCATCGAAATTCGGGACCGAAGGTGCATATCCGCCAGATTTTTGTGCAAATTTTTGTGTTTGTTTTAGTAATTTTTCATGACTTATAGGTGTTATTCCAAGAGCATTTGCTTCCATTTGCCTACATAAAGCCGCGTTTTTACGTTTACTTAAAGTTGAACGTAGCATATGATTTGTATTATTAATATATAGCATAACATATTATATAACATTAAAATGGGCACCAGAAAGGAATGGATAGCGAAACTTCGCTCGTGCGCAAATGAGTATCAAAAAGGGAAAACTACTAAAATTGTCAATAGGTCTCCATCTAAACTAAAATTGCCTAGCATAAACAACACAAAAGCACCTATACGACCACAATATGATTTGTTGCCGGATGGACAATCACGAGCGATTGCGAAGACAATATATTCCCTCGAGTCACGAAGTTATTTGAGAAAACAAAAACAAATTTCAAATAGAATACGAGGAAAAAATAATCTATTATAAGATAATATACTATTAAATGAAGTGCTCGTGTAAGGGTAAGCAAAAGGGGGCTAAAAGCTTGAAGAAAAATGCATTGTATTATAAACCCTTGTATAGGAAGCGTTCCGAAACATATCTAGCTTATAAGATATATGGATATTTTCAATAATTCTTGCGATTTACAAGCGTTCGGAAATGTGTTAGTAATGATAATTGCGGCAATCTTCGGTGGCATACGAATGAGTCGTCGCAAATATATCGAAACCCCGTGTTGGAAATGCCAAAGAGAATTAATTGGTGAATCGGAATTGGCAACAAATGTGTAATTTCAATTTAGTTACACTCTAACTTGTGTCTTTTATAATCCATTTTTTGACACTCTCTCGAACAATAATATATCTTTTTGCATTTTGCACAACATTTAACTTTAACATTGACATTGCTACAATTATTGGCACACACTCTTTTTTCATTTTTAAACCCACAATCATATTCTTGCCAATCAGGAATTTCTTTATTTAAATACTCTATTACTTCGTTTGGTGGTTTTACACCTCCTTTTAAGCCCAAAATGCCTCTTCGCCAAACATACAATTGTTTTGCATATTTATTTATAATGTCTCGCTCGGATTCCATACTTGATTTGTTTCAAGTTATGCTCATTGAATTGTATGTCTTAAAGTTAAAAAAATTATGTGAGAGAATATGAGAGAATATGAGAGAATATGAGGGAGTGTGAGGGAATGTGAGAGATTAACATAAAATTCCTTAACTTTATATATATAAAGTAATGAGTACGTAGTAATGGGTTGTTTATAAAAGTATATCAAAGGAAGAAAACTATTTTTGTATAATAAGTTTTATGATTTAGAAAATGTTTTTTCAAACGCCCATTACTAGCTACCCAATACCCTATTTTATTAAATACACATTTGAACTAAATTACGATTTCTGACCTAATTCGCACGTAATTTCTCGAACTTAATCCCTAAACCCAGAACCTAATCCATAAATTTACTGAAATTTGGGGGGGTCGACGAAGGGGACCCCCACCGGCGATGAAATCGGCAAAATTTAATTTTTGTGACCCCTAGACACCCCCACAGACCCCCCGACGACCCATGACGTAATTCTCACGTAATTTCTTAACCCTAGACCCTAAAACCTAGACCCTAAACCCTAAGCATACTGAAATTGGGGGGGTCAACGAAGGGGTCCCCATCGGCGATTAAATCGGCAAATCTTAATTTTTAGACACCTTGAAATATGTGGGGGGGTCAATGGGGGAGACCCCCTACCTACCGTCAATCAAATCGGCAGAATCGGCAGAAATTTAATTTTCTTATCATCGCCTAGCGCTAGGGGGTGGGGTGCGGTAGGACTGGGTTCAGGATGGGCGTAGGGGGCGCTCAGGACTCGGGCAGGCTCGCCGTTACAAAATACGAGCTTGTAATTGGTGGGAAGCGCGCGTTCGAGGCGTTGCTCGATGCTCGATACAGTGCTCGATGCCGTAAGGGGTATAGCAGGGGTTTTCCCGGAGGTTTTCCGGAGGTGTGACCGTTACTTTTGTTTTTCAGCCAATCAAATTGTAGCACTGCATTAGTAACCGACAAACCTCCGGAAAGCCTCCGCTTTACCAACCACCATGCTTCCGCAGACCATCCTAAAAGGGAAGGGTTATACGCGCTGGAATTCACACGTCGTTTCCGTCTCAATCCCGAAAAAATTCTGAACCAGCGTGACGGTCATATCGCTATCGTCTTGCATCGTCTCGCGTGTCATCGTGAATTTAATTTCCAGGATTATTAAAACAGATAATCAATTTATCTTCCATCGATATCGCTTATACGATTACCGTTGGCGCTGGCGTTGACTAGCTCAACCATAAAGCGCTCGCTGCGACATTCACTGCTCATAATTTTCTCAACGTTCCTTCGCCTCATGGCCGGAACGGTGTTCACTGTGACTGCTGTGTTATGTGCAGGGATTGCGGAAGTGTCTGGCTGTTTTTATTTTTCAATTCGTTTATTGCATATATGCGAACTCACGGTATTCGGTGTGTGCAGCTTGTGTCGCAGGTTTTCCGATGGCGAGGAGGGACGCACCTTTTTGAGATGTGGAAGTCTAGGGCAACCTAGCTTGGGATGATACCCAACCACATCGGACTTACTTTGTTTTCATATTTTAATCTACTCACCTTGCATATGCATACAAACTTTGAGGAGCATCGAGGTTTGATAAGTTTTAGACTGATTTATCATTTTGGGTTTGTGGCGCCATCGCGACCTCTTGGGATGTGGAAGTCAAGGTTGAGCATGCCAACCTTGCTTGGGTTCGAACCCAACCACATCGAAGTCTGATTCCTTGTGCTTCAGGGAACTAAAATATGTATATCTTAGCAATATTTGTGGAAAGTCTCGTGCGCTAGAACGCATGGGAAGCCCTTGGCAGTTTGGCATGTATTGGGTTTGGGTCCATTCGAGCCCAAACCCAATAAATCTGCCAAAGAAATAAGCTGATCATTTCGCGAACAATGTATGTCAGTCCTTGAGCTTCAGGAAACTTAAAGAGATAAATCTCGAGAATATTTGTGGAAAGTCTCGTGCGCTAGAACGCATGGGAAGCCCTTGGCTGTTTGGCATGTATTGGGTTTGGGTACATTCGAGCCCAAACCCAATAAATCTGCCAAAGAAATAAACTGTTCGTTTCGGGCACAATGTATGCCAGCCCTTGAGCTTCAGGGAACTTAAATGTATATATCTCGACAATATTTGTGGAAAGTCTCGTGCGCTAGAACGCACGGGAAGCCCTTGGCTGTTTGGAATATATTGGGTTTGGGTACATTCGAGCCCAAACCCAATAAATGGAAAAAAGGTTATCGAGGAATAGAAAACTCCAAAATGGGGAATAGAAATTTCGATCTGTTTTTGGGGAATAGATTATATGTCACATGTAACCATGCTTAATTCAATCGAGCGCCAAAAAAATTTACAAGCAGTTTGACTAGCACACTCCCCAACACTTCACAGCCATGGAGGACCAGGAGGAGAAAAATGTAGCATGAAGCATAATTTTTTCCACCATTCGATTCTAAAGCGTTTGTATTCATTAGGTGAATACCTTTCGTTTGAACTATCGATTGGCCCCATCCGCAACCGCATCAGCTTAGCCTTCGCGACTGCAAGCTAAGTTGGTGCGGTGTGAGATGGTTTCAACCACTTGCGGCTTTGCATAATAGGGGTTTTCGTGAGAATCTTCTCACGAAACTTGGCAGTGATATTGTTCATATCAATATCAGTGCACCCTCAAGAGCATATGGCAAGCCGTTGAGTATATTAAAGACGGCCGCGTGCTGGCATGATGCCTTTTGGGTTTGAAACCCAAACCCAAGCATGCCAAACAGCGAAGGGCTTCCCGTGAGTTCCAGCGCACGTAACTTTGCAAAATATATTGATAAGATGCATATATTTCACTTTTCTGAAGTGCAAGGTTTGCGATAGCTTGTGCGCGAAGTTAACATATCATTTCTTTGACCCAGATTTATGAGTTTGTATATCACGCTAAAATCTGTGTCAAAGAAATAGTAATACCATTTTGTGCACAGACTTTCTTAGACCTTGTGCTTCGAATATATCAAAGATAAATATCTTGGCAATATTTCTACGCAGTTACGTGCGCTAGAACGCACGGGAAGCCCTTCGCTGTTTAGCATGTATTGGGTTTGGAAACATTCGAACCCAAGCCCAATAGATCTGCCAAAGAAATAAATTGATGGTTTTGCCAACAAGTTATCTCAAACCTTGTGCTTCTGAGAACTGAAAGATATGTGTCTTGTAAATATTTGTGCATAGTTTCGCGCGCTATAACGCACGGGAATTGCTGTTCAGTTTGGCATGTATTGGGTTTGGGTAAACTCGAACACAAACCCAATAAACCTCCAAAGAAACAAATTGATGGCTTCGTGCACAAGGCTTTTGAGGCGTTGGGCCTTTGGCAACTAAAAGATATATATCTTAGTAATACTTTTGCAAAGTTACGGGCGCTGGAACTCACGGGAAGCCCTTTGCTGTTTGGCATGTTTGGGTTTGGGTTTGCATGTACCCAAACCCATGATGTGTAGCACGCGTTTTGCGCATAGCTGACATCAGAGGTTGTGCGTTTGAGGGTGCACCAATATTGCTGTTAGCAATATTGGTGCCAAGTATCGTGCGCTAGAACGCACGAGAACCCCTCCGCTGTTTGAGTTTTGATGCGATGTGCATGAAAGTTATAAGGGCCTCTCAGCTTAGCTCGCAGTCGCGACTGCAAACTGAGCTGATGCGGCCACGGCTCAGTCAAGAGCTAAAAAAACTCCTACCTAAGAGTCTAAATGATATATCTTTGTGCATTACGAACGTTGGAAAATGTTTTCCCAATCTAATTTACTCGCAAACAGTGTGGGCAATCATACGTGCAGTGAAATATTCACGGCCGTGAATTTAATATTCACGGCCGTGAATTCCAGATTCGGGAGGGCGTAAACCGTACGTTTAGGGCTCTACAGTATGTGAGAACTGAAGTCGGCTTGGTTGCAAAGACCTGTCTGGTATTTTCTCTAAGTATTTTCAGACGTTCCCAAAGTGACCAAAAACCGAACGATCGGCGATCGAACGGTTTTCGGTCACTTTGGGAGTGAGATCGTGAGTTTAGGCTTGGTGACAACACGCGAAACAACACTGAGTATTTTCAGACGCGTTCCCAAAGTGACCAAAAACCGAACGATTGGCGATCGAACGGTTTTTGGTCACTTCAGGAGTAAGATCGCGAGTTTAGGCTTGGTGACAACACTGAGTATTTTCAGACGCGTTCCCAAAGTGACCAAAAACCGTTCGATCGCCGATCGAACGGTTTTTTGTCACTTTGGGAGTGAGATCGTGAGTTTCTAAGGCTTGGTGACAACACGCGAGACAACACTCAGTGTTTAAGTATTACCAGTGTTTAAGTATTACCGTATGAAAATACTTGGAGAAAATACTCACTGTTTGATTTGTTAAATATGCAATTTTAACTAAAGGCGGAAGGCTTTCTCTCCGGGAGTGTGCCCCTGTCCGGCGAAATAAAGATCTCTAAGATTGTATACTAATCTGAGTAATCTTTTGCTTCAAAATATTATCACATATTCCTACTTAGTATGATGTGGGTACCCGTTTCGCAAAGAAGATGAAACCCCATAGCGCAACTATTGCGGGTTTCAAATTCCTTAAATTCCACCCGCTTCCGCCAAATGAACGCGTCATCCCACAACGAGATGTGTGGTTGACCGTTCAGTTTGTGCAATTTGTTTAGGGAAAACAACGCATACGAAATACTATTTTTGCTAACGCTTCCCTCATCCGTTGCCCCTGGGCTCTCTTGCAAACGAGCGCGCGAATGAGGGAAGAAACGCCTAGCGGAAACGTGGACGCGGTTGACATCCGCGTTTCCGCTAGAGGTGAAATTGCACTGCCAAACGGTCAGTATGTGTTTATTATGCTTATATGATATGCGTGATATGTTCATGCTGTGCAGGATGCGTCCCTGTTGGGCGTGAGTCGAGTTGGCTGGCTCGAATCACGCCCATTACCCCCCTCTCAAGACCCGTCCAGCATCCTAGATTCCGAACGGATCTTGCTTCCAACCCTTTCTAATTTAAGCAGAATTGCCTGCACACTCGGTATCGTGGTCAGGAACTCGCGTAGCATTACGTATCTCGTTCGATGAAAGCCACGTACGGTACCTGGTTCACTGAAAGCCCCGTATCTGGTTCAACGAAAGCCACGTATCTGGTTCAACGAAAGCCCTGTATCTAGTTCAATGAAAGCCCCGTATCTGGTTCAATGAAAGCCCCGTAATCTTGCTTGCGCCAAAAAAGTTGTTCCTAACACTTATTATATATGTAGTCAACTGTACAAGGGAACCGTGGAAAGCAAGGGCAACGCACCTTTCATTTTTGATGGAGAATCTTTTACCCTGTCCTCTTTCTTGAATAGAGGACAATAAAATGCATACCATCAGTGTGTTCAACAGTACAACGATACCCGCCGTTGTCGCAAGAAAGGCACACCATGCCGTACTTTTTCGGAGGCTTCCTCATGTTTGCAATAACCAAGTGAACCGAGGTGGGGTGGGGGCAAAATAATTCAAACGGTGATATTAGACGCATATGCATGTGTCACAAACCTATTCCCCAAAAACAGATTGACATTTCTATTCCCCATTTTGGAGTTTTCTATTCCCGAATCATTATGCTACCCCAATAAATCTGCCAAGGAAATAAACTGTTTGTTTCGCAAACAATGTATCTCAGTCCTTGAGCTTTAGGGAACTTGAAGATATATATCTTGGCAAAATATCAGCGTAGTTTCGTTTGCTAGGAAGCACGGGAAGACCTTGACTGTTTGGCATTTGTTGGTTTGGGTACATGAAAACCCAAACCCAAAAAGCTCTTTGTCATGAAGTGACCTTCTCGTGCAAACTTGACGACAATCCTTGCGCGCAAGATGGTGAACTAATATTACTCTCAGCAAATTTAGTACAAAGTTTCGTGCGCTAACACAGAGGACTTCGATGTGGTTGGGTTCGAACCCAAGCAAGGTTGGCATGCTCAACCTTGTCTTCCACACCCCAAGAGGTCGCGATGACGCCATAAACCCCAAAAGATAAATCAGTCTCTAACTAATCACACCTCGATGCTCCTCAAACTTTGTATGCATATTCAAAGTGAGTTGAATAAAACGTGAGAACAAGGTGGGTCCGATGTGGTTGGGTGTGATCCCAAGCTAGGTTGCCCTAGACTTCCACACCACAAGAAAGCGCGCCCCTCCTCGCCATCGGAAAACCTGCGACACAAGCTGCACAAAATGAGTATCGCGAGTTGGCACATATGCATAAGTAAACTGAAAAATAGAAGCAGCCAAACACTTCCGAAATCCCTGGTAACACAGCAGCCACGACATCGTTCCGCCCATGAGGCGAAGCGAAGGACCGTTGAGAAAATTATGAGCAGTAAATGTTGGTGCGCAGCTCTTTATCCTTGAGGCCTGTGCTACACCGAAACTTGGGAAAGCAAATGTGTTGATCGCAGCGATTTCATTGGCTCCTGTCGCGACTGTCATCCGGCGATGTCATGCGAGGTCATGCGAAGTCATTATTTGTGAAATGCCAAAAAGCAAATAATCGTCCAACATTTGGGACCTCGAAATCGTTATAGGAAATCACGGTGCCGGGGGGGGCCAATGAAAACAGTGGAAAATGGGGTTGAGCCAGTGAAACGATGGTAGTTAAAAAGATGCTTGCGCACACCTTTCCTGTTTCTTAACAGTGCAAAATATAATGATTGGGGATATTCGGAGGAATCGGATCAGATACGGTTTTTTGATCGTTAATGTTCTATTGGTCGTGGGTAGCCGGTGAATGGAAATGCTCCGGCGGCCAATTGAATACGTTCCCTTGTCTGTCATAACTCCGGCCGGTTCCGACGGTGAGCCGGTTGGGGCGTGCTAATCTAAAATCTGCTAGTTATAGTTATAGTATGAGCCGGTTGGGGCGTGCTAATCTAAAATCTGCTAGTTATAGTTATAGTATAAGTGTCTGTCTGTGAAAAGGCCGTGGCCAATATGACGACGGCGTTTGAAAAGTTTTTTGGTTTTTTCTTTAGTTCGTGTGGCCAATATGACGATGGCGTTTGGAAAGATATGCATATCATTAATCATATCGATATGGCAAGCTATGGGGATTAAACCGTGTGCACAGGGGGG